>CM042219.1:19415803-19588303 GCA_023566465.1 Cottus gobio
CAGGGAAACCATAGAGGTTGTTGGATATTATTAATTTACAGCGTCTCCAGTAATTGATTGCCCTCCAACACACGAGCTGGCGCTTCTTGCGTATGAGTGCCTATAATCGCCGACTTACACACATGCTACATGTCTCAACAGGTAAAAAAGATAAACTAATCTGCTTACCAACACAAATATGTACGACCTCAATGTATCTTACATTTACATAAATGTAAGTTGTGAAATCGTAATAATAATATTTTAATTTGATATAGCGCTTTTCAGGACACTCAAAGACGCTTTACATAGGCAGAGACAAACGGAACAAAACAAAATTAGTAAGACAATGGCACAAACAAAAAAAATAAACAGGTTTTGGTATAAAAGGAAACAGGAAAAGCTGTGTGGAATGATATGATGTATGTATGTATGTATGTATGTATGTATGTATGTGTGTGTATATACACACACATTGTCTTTATATATTTATATTGATGTTGTATGTATGTATGTATATATATGTATGTGTGTATGTGTATGTATATGTGTATGCACATCTTTTTTATATATATATAAATAAAAAGATTGTCTTTGTTGTCTGCCTGTGAGTTCCAGCCATTAGCATTCAAATTGTCCCCACGAGGAGCATAACAAGTTTATTGCACTTGCTCCTTATGTCTCTGTCATTAGCTGTAATGAGGCCAGTGGGCACATTCACTGCTTTTCAATAGTCTGGAAGGTGTATTTATAGCACAGATGACCCCTAGAGTTAGGCTTTGTTTTTGTATCAATTTGTTCTTTAATGTCATTGTAGTGCAAAGATAATTTGTAACTGTCACATAGGCGAGCAAAGTATTTCTAATGCAGTGTGTTGCACACGGTAATAACAGGCCAGCAGCATGGCTTTGGGAATGGACCACTATTTGGCACATGGCTCTCAAGCAGCATTATCTGCCACGGCAGCCAGGTTCTGTTGATTTAGAAGGGGATTGGTGTGTATGCACATAGCATACAAACTGCCTGGACTCAGTCAGGCATTGAATCAACTCTCTCAATGATCACACACACACACATACAGTAAAGAGACAAACAGTCAGGCCTTGCCCTTTATGCTTACTTACTGTTTACACAACAGCAATGTGAGCACAATTGGTGCTTGAATTAAATGACTGAAGTGGAAGTGTTTGCTAACAAGAGTGACGAGAAAGAGGCATTTCTATCTGCTGCACCCACAGTATGTGTTGGCAGCCAGCGCCTGTACCACTCAGTGTAATGAGGCCCTGTGGCTGCAGCAGTACAGGCTTATGAGATGCTGTTCCAGGCTCTTTAACAAAATGTGCATTGCTGTCTGATGTTAACTCTGAGGAGTCACAGAATAACTGGACTTTTTGTCAACGGGCAGAGATTCATCAATACCATTCATTCTGGACCAGTGGTTCCCACCTTTTGTGTTTAGTATTTTAGTATTTTCTTTTTTTCTAAAGCCAAAAATAGCAAAAAGTCAGTAAAACGTTTTATTTAAGACCCCAGGTTGGGCAACCACAGAAGGCCGATGTTGCAAATCGATAAGAGGGACTGCTTTATATTTGTGTTTCTGGTGAAATATGCATTAATGTGATCAAGTGCCTGACCTGTCAGATATTTAATTTGCTAATTCATTCTTAATTGATTTTCCAGAAAAGGAATTGTATCAAAATATTAAACTACACATACAAAGGTATAGAGTACTGTATCTATGCTGCGCTGCATGTATCATGTAAAAAGGAGAACAGCTGTTAACAGCTGTTATGCTTCTTCCCAGTTACCTGTTAAACTTTGTGATGCCAGTAGGCTCGTTTCCCCGGTACGTAATCATTTATACGTATATCCCCTAAAAATAAGTTTCCCCATTGGGAGCTGTTGTGCTGATGCGTAGGTGGTAAAGCTCTGTGACGGCTGTCCAATAACATCTGGAGATCTCACACAAGCCGAACATCTTAAATCGTGTCCCATTGGGATCGCTTTCTTTAGCTCTTTTCGGGACGGAGTATTTATAAAGTAATGTTGTCCTTCACAGTGTGGCGCACGGCATCATCAGCAAGCTGACTAACACTTGAAATGAGATCGTAATCTCCAGATCACAAAAAGCAGTTTCCAGCTTTGCTCTCTGTTTCACCTCCTGGCTTCTGCCACTAAAGTCCAGCGTGAGTTGTTCCCACACACAAACGCCTCTGGCCATGAACACAATTACTCATTTCTGTATGGGAATGTGTTTCTATTAAGGTCCTGCTTCCTAACCAGTGGAGTGTGAGGGACTTCTTCTGCACATCCGGCGTCCACTCAATCACTGCGCCTCAAGGCCTGGCTGCTTTCTCAGTCCATGAGAAGGGACGGCTCCCCCGCGCCTCTTTAATGTGATATTGATGGAATAAATTCCCAGCTGGAGGACAAAGGGGCGGATGAGGGTGGCTGCCACATCCCTTGATGTCAGCCGGACCTCTCTGGCTCGCAGCTAAATAGGAAATGCTGTAGAGGAATCGGTTGAGGTTCAGACGGTCCAAGTGTCTCAACAACAGGAAGCCGGTGTTCAAAGCTCTTAGTAGGAAAGTGAAAAGCAAAATGTGGGATCGATCCAGAATTGGAAAATATCATTGTTATTAATGGCGCTATCACAACCACATTTGTACAGTTCTGTGGGTTTGGTTTTAATAGCATAGAGATATTCAGCTGGATCTCTACTGTGAAGTTCTTTGTGTTTTGCAGCACGTCCCAGAGGCGTTAAATATCGAGTGGAATAATGTGTGTTTGCATGTAAACTAAAAAAGACAACACCCCAGGAATGTCAAGTACAGTACAGAGCGGTTCTCCTGCTGACTAGAACAGTGGTTCTCAATCTTTTGTCAGTGATGTACCCCCTGTGAAATATATTTTTCAGCCAAGTACCTACCCTCTGACCAGCGCAAAGCATTTTGGGTTGAAAACAAGATGTAATACACAGCGCTGTGCCATCAGTGTCTGATTTAATATAGAATATACACAATTCAGTTATGAACTTACACTTATATTTTATTGAATCTTTATTAAATAGCTATTTTTTTAAGTTCTTTTTTTTTTAATGAATGCTCATTTTAAATATATTAAGAATAATGAGCGGTATTATCAGGAGCAGTTTGAGAATACAAGAGTACTTTTAAAGTAGAACGTTAAAGGCTGTGTCCTTTCATTGCAGAGTGCATCCACACAAAGGAGCTGGTTTAATCAGCAGAATCTGTACTATAGACTCGTCGGGTAGCTTGCACACCATGTAGAAAGGGAGTGTCGAGTTCAAAGTGCCCTAGTTATTGGAGAATTTCTTCTTTTCTGCTCATTTTCTTTTAGTTAAGTGGATCCTTTTACAGATCCTTCATGTCAGGACGCTCTGGATCTGTTTACTCTTTAATGTCAGTGTACCCGGGCAGCTTGTTCAGATGTGTTTGCTCAAACGTTCGAGAACGGAGAACAGCCTGAACTAGCTACTAATGCTCTTTTTGTTCCTTTCTTTCTCTGCTTTAGTTTTGTCTCCATTTATTTATTTCCTCCTTTTTTTCTTTTTCTTTTTCAGGTTCAAAAGCGGCCGTCTCTACTTGGAAATAGTCACGCTTTTTTCTCCAGCACACTCGCGCCCTCCAGTGGTAATACACATTTACTACATCCACATGAGAATACATTGCTGTCTGTACACATGTAGTGTAAAAATGATTTCCTCCTCATTGTGTTGCAGACGTGTCTTTGAGGTACAAATATGGCCGTTTGGTCCTGGAGGTCCCTTTGCCCTCCAGGAAGGAGAAGTGTCTGTTCTTCCTCAGACCCATGCTGATGAGCGTAGGCGACCTGATCGCAGATCTGCACAGAGAGGACCCCGGAACCACAGCTTCCATTATCTCCAAGGGTAGGACAGGACATGTGTTATCTTAGCTACTGCACCCGCCCGGTCACATTCTTACGGTTTTAGTCCGTCAGGTTTGACTGGTTCTCTTTCGAGAGTATAAGTGGTTAGAGTGGAGTGGTTCGACACAATGTTTGCAGTTTGCACAAAACATGAACACATGTTAGTGTTACTGTTGTTGTTTTTAGTTTTCATCTGAGGATGATTTTTAGAGACCTTTTTAGAGGTAAGAATAGCCAATATTTTACAAAGAAAGCAGACATTTTTTTGATAAGTTAGAAAATATTATATTATAATACTATATAACATATATTATATAATATTATAACAAATATTCGTTTTCTTACTCTTCCCTGTATCCACTGCAATAGGTGATGTACAACTGTAAATGGCAGTTACAAGGAAGTACAGTATTTTAACTTATTGTTGGCCCATAATGCAACACCCCTGCAGTGCATTTTAAGGGCTGTGACTCGCATTTCCTAACTGGAAAAACCGGCTATTATCCTGACAACAATGTCTCTGTCCGCTCAGTACAGAAGCAGCTGAAGTGTCCTGAACTCACCATGTGAGGCAGGGTGACGTGTAGATTAGGTTTCATTTCAGGAAATGGGGCATGTTGGAACTGAGGCGCACAGATATTATATTATGCAACATTGGCGTCCTCCATATTTTCCCCATGTGTCCCATTTCTTTAACAAGACCTTTGGTTTAGCAGTGATGAGTAACTTTGTGTGGGCTGCAAATAATTGACTGACTGTTTTTATGAGGTTTATGTCGTGCAGTGGATCGCAGCCTGTTCCCGGATCCCAACCAACTAAATAGCTTCGCACTTTTGAGTTAGGATCAAAACTTTTTTAATAATTTATCACTTTGAGATGATGATGGGTGATCTATTTAGCATTTCATTGTGTTTTCGTCTCTTTTTTTTTATTGCGCTTCTATTGGCAGCCTGTTCAAAAACCTTTTCCACTGAGCTATGAGAATAAAACGTTTTTGAAATTGCCATAAAAGTACTGAGCAATTGTCGTCTTCTGACAGATGGAGCGCCTGTATCAAACACCACGCTGATAGACGCCCTGTTGGGCCAGGACTTCCAGCTCGTCATCAATGATGCCGTTTACAATGTCTGCGCTCCTGAAAAGGGTACCACACATTTCTCTCCGGTCCCAGATGGACCTCATGTTGTCTTCTTCACAATTAGAGCTCAGGCCTGCTGATGAATAGCGGCGGTTATCTCTCCAGGCGTGACTCATCTCTCTTTCTCGTCCTCGTTCACCTTGCTGTGCCTTCTTCTGCAGTGGACACCGGTGAGCATGCCATGGAGCTGAAGGACATGAAGCATGTCGTGCATCTGCTGCACTCGGCGCTCCACCTGCCTGAGCACCACCTGCTGAAAGAGAGGCAGCTGCTGGAGAGACTGGACCACCTCAAACAGGAGCTGTCACCTCTGGAGAAGGTAGTAGATGCGTCTCAACATCTGTATGCCATTGAACCGCTCTTACATCCCCTTGACGACGTATCACACTGTCCCGTTACTTCAGTTGGCTCGTAACTCATCCCTTCTTTGTATTTTTGCCTGACTGTGACAGATGAAGGCACAGCTGTCCAATTCAGCCGGTTTCCACAGCTCCAGGGTGGTCTGGACCGGCATGGCCTTGTTATCTGTGCAGGGGGGCGCTCTGGCCTGGCTCACATGGTGGGTCTATTCATGGGACGTCATGGAGCCCGTGACTTACTTCATCACCTACGCCACCAGCATTGGAGCCTTTAGCTATTATGTCCTTACCAAACAGGCAAGTCTCAAAGAATCATAAAGAGAAAAACCTCTTGTTTTGTACTTTCCCAGAGTTTGATGATAATATCGATAGGACTTTTATGTCCATCCATTAGCAAACTACAGCCGGCAGCAGTTGGCTTAGCATAGAGACTGAAAACAAGGAGCCAGGTTCTCTCTGAAGGTGCCAAGATACGAAGACCAGCACCAGAAAATGTGGGGTTGAAAACTGAATTATTTATTGGCTGCTTGCCTGGTGACCTCACAGTGAGTCCCCACTGCGCCTCGCCTCGATGTAGCTCGGCACAAGCCTCCAAGAAGATCCTCGGGATAATTTATTTATTTTATAATTTATTGTTAAATGCACTAATAGCTGAATCCAAAGTTATTTTCCTCCCTTCATTCATGCAAATGACACCAAACAACTGGGAAGCAGAGTTAAAGGAAACACTATTGCACTTGCTCTATGGGCCCATGGATGTGAAGGTTCTGGGTAATTTTCTACCTGGAAGTGGACCCTGCTGTAGTTCTCTTTATACATCCGTGGTGAGACACCTAACACCACAAATAGTTGATATCTACGGACAGAACCAGGCTAATGGTTTCCCCGTTTCCAGTCTTTATACTGAGCGAAATGCCTAACTTTTATATATTCATATTCAACAGTGACGACAATATTTTCACTAACTCTATTCCTTTAACATAGTCATTAAAACTTGAAGCTCTGTTGTGTGTAACCATGCTTATGTGTGATATGTCTTTCATCGCCACATTAATAACAAGCCCACTTTCTTCTTTCCCGCAGGATTATATATACCCAGACGTTAAAGACAGACAGTTCCTGCGCTACTTTTATAAGGCGGCCGGCAAGAACAAATTCAACGTTGAGAAATACAATGAACTGAAGGATGAGATGGCTGAGGTTGGTTGATTGTTCACTCTTTCCAATCCTGCAGATGCAGACACTTTAGAGTCAGTCTACCTCGCTAATACATTTTGGACAAATACAAATGTAGGTCGAACGTGTTAATTGGACGAGCTAAAATGTGAAAAATGTTAGAGCAGAAATTAGATAATTATTTCTAAGCTCGTGCTTTTTAAAGAATAAGTCTTCGGCCCTGCTAGCAGCTCTTTGAGGCTAGTGCTTTGAGCTAAATGCTAACATCAGCATGCTAACTTGCTCACATGACAATACTAGCATGCAGATGTTTAGCTATTCTAATTTTACTGATGTTAGTCGCCATAGTTTAGCATCCTAGATTGGTAACATTTGCTAATTAGCACTCAACCCAGCTGAGACTGGTGGGAAACATCAGGATGTTCTAATGAAATTATTTTTGTACTCATGCATTAATTGTTTCCAGAACCTATAAAAAGGATAAGCCACTGCCGGCTGAGTTAGTCATTGTTGACTTGTGGGCTCTGTTTTCAGGTGGAGGAGGACCTGAGACGTCTGAGATATCCGACTGAATTTCAGCTTCCCCTTGAACAGATCCAGCCAAAGCCATGAACAAAGCCATGCCATGAATAATGGTCACTCCACGTAAACACTCCAGAGTAAAAATGAATTTTCTGCTTTATTTTGATAATGGTGCCTTTCTACCGGAAATCCATATCATTCTGTGTTTTGTTTACAGTCTTGATGATGATGCCAATTATGTCTTTGAGAAAAACACTGAGGACTAATGAAATAAAGTATTCCCAAACCTTGTGAGAATCTGCCTGCCTGATCTGTCTCGCTGTGGAAAGGTGTTGTGGTCGTACTCGCTGCTAGAAGACAAATAACTACGTTCTTTTAATGGATGGAGATTCAGGGCACAGGTGAAATAAAGATAGCACATGAATACACTTTTTTCCACAAAGAATAGAAGTTTTATAAAATGCTTTGATTCAAAAGGGAGCAAAACAATACCTGACATGTCATATAGATTTTAATAGACAAAGTCACAATAGTAAGACAACAAAAAAAACAGGATCAATGAATGGTGGTAGCTTGGTTTTTCCTCATCATGAGTCATGTGATTTTCCAGGTCTATAGTACAGCTTTAAAAACACCTCCTCCCTGAGGTACTTTACAAACAGGTGATTGTTGAGATGTTGGGTGCAAATGTGCATTATTAAAATGAAGGATTGTAAATTGCTACAACACAAAGAGCACAAACATGGATTCCCTTTTTGATAGAGCGAGATTAAAGACAAACGGCATGTTTATGTGGTGCCTGCATATGAGAGATAGTACCTGTTCATTGGTGCTTAAAGAGAGATGAAGTATTAAACCCTCATGGGAACAAAATCAATAGTGACCTGGTTGCGATGCCATTTGTCACCTTCCTCGCAAGATGCAGTAAGTTGGTAAACCTTTGTCTGGCTTTCAGACTTTCCTGCAACTGACTTCAGTCAAGGGAAACTGACTCATCTGGTATTTCCAGCTTCCTCAGCTTCTGGGGAAAGCATCGCCATGCAAGGCAGCCAGAAATGTCAGCTTCTACCGTCCTCTGCTTTTTAGGAAAAACAAGTCAGCTGCAGGATAAGGTTTGTGTGGTACTACAGTAGTGTACAGCAAGCAAAAACGTGACAAAAGGCTGAAGAAAAGAACACAGATTGGGGTACAAAGTAATCCTGAAGTGGAAAAGCTATTTCTTGAGAGTGCAAAACATGTGTACTGATCTACATGAGTTGGACAAAATAACAAGAACACCTTCAAACATAATGCAATCCAATACAACACGTTACAGTCTTGTAAGCTGATTGAAATCTTCACGGACTTCTGGGGCCAAACTGGTTAAGAAATAATAAAATGATGGTATAGTCTGCTGTGTATTATCTTTGTGTACCGATTGTTAAGCCCTCCGAAGCAATTTATTTTGTGATTTTGGGCTATACAAAATAAACTGAATTTAATTATATAATACACTTTTAAAAGCTGCAGGGCTGTTGTGTTCGATTGCATTATAACATCTATGATATGTTTACATTTAAACTAGAAACCAGATTAGTGCGAGAAATCAGGTTCAGATGGGACGTGATTTCTCCTCCGATACAGATGCTTCTGGATTCCCCTAAACCCCTTTATAAACCAGGTCACTGGTTTCTTCAGAAGAAACTTAACATGATAAATGAAAACACAACTTTGATTGAAATGAGATTTCAGAAGTGGAGTGGTGGCTTAAAGCCAGGAATAGTCATATTTCTTCAGTAATTAGAGTTATTTGAACTGATTTCACAGTAAATACTATAACTGCCAATTTGCTGATTGTATGAATAATATGTGTTCAAGAGTAAAAATTGAGACAAACAGTACAATTATGTTGAATCTCCAAGGAGACACTGGTTCCCATGTATTAATATCATGACTGAGGTCTGAAACCTTAATTCTTTTGTCGGAAGTAAAGTTTCTTGGTGAGCATCGAAGCGAAGCAAGGGACTTGCTTCTTCCCAATGGCATTCCGGTCATTACAGTTCCCGACACTCCTCATGGACACCTTCCGGTTGACCAGTGTCAGTAGTTCTGTGAATTCAAGGGAGTCCCCATACTTGCGAAGCAGCTCACACAGATCCTGGACATACCAGGAGCCGTTGATGGTCTCCCGGTGGGAATAGTAGCCTTAACAAACAACACAGGTGATAGGACATGATAGTTAATTACTCATCAGCAAAATGCAGTACGGTGGCCCTGAGAGCTCAAAGTACATGCAAGGAAATACGTGGAAATAAACAAAGCACAAGCATACTAGGAAAACGTCGTCGCCTCGTGGCTGGGACACGCCTGTTGTTGCTGTGGTTTGTGGCATATGAATTTATTGATCTGGAAAATGCTAATTGCAATAACTAATTGTGAAACAGTTTCACATTTTGAAAGCTGGCCAAAACATGAATAGTTACTTTCAGATTTGGTAACGCGACAGGCACGTAACACTAGGCACAAACTCATAGATTTATTTGTTGATCAGTTAACAATTGCGGAACTGCTTCCGTTCATTACGGAAAGGATCTGTATACATTTCTTTATATTTATTAATGTCGTCAAAAAGCAACTTATGTTGATTTGTTTTATAACGTTTATATTATTAAATAATTTGCAATATGTTGAAAGTAACTGTAGCCAGCTAACAACATCATCGCTCAGGGCCCCGTATAAATGTCTTCAAATAATTCATTCACGTGTCTAAATCGGATTACTGTTCAACATCGACACCGTCAAAATATGAAATGAAGCGTGAATCCTCCCATCGTGCTGCCAAAGAGCAGATTAGGAGTTACAAACATCCCCGCGGCCTCACCTTCAGCCACAGAGTAGCACATGATGAAATCGGCCCCAGCAGGGAGGGTGTACACAGCACTGGCGTCCACCACCACTTCATTGGTCTTCAGCTCGCTGTCCACAGCGTCGCAGGCCGTCACTGGATCGTCGTGCTTGTCTCCGCGGCATGCCTGGCGACATACGCAGTGCCCTTGGATTTCAAACTAAAACAGGTGGCGCCATATTTGGCTGAATTTGACTGGCTTTTGTCCGCACGTACCTGTAATATAAAGATCTTTGGCTTTCCCACGAGGCTCTTGCACTTGTCTCCTTTGAACAGGGACGTGATCATCTGAATGCTGATCTTGCCGTCGTAGGCGTAAACGTGGTCGTTCTCGCCGTGGCTCAGGAAGACGAGCAAAAAGCAGTCTGCGTCAGTGTGGTTGTCTTCTGCGGCTGGTGGGACAGTCGGGTATTTGTTAAACTCGCTACTGAACAAGTAAAATGCAACAGGAGATCACATGTTGGATCTGAAGTTTGCATATAAAGGACAGGGAATTTTAAAACTACAGTGATGTTGTGCTGCATCATTAACTGAATCAGTCATTTCAGTGTCATAAGTGATCAGACATGTGCTTTACCTTCACTGATTTTATCTAAAACCTCCTCTTGTTTGTAGTTATCGTAAGCCCTCACTTCAAAGTTCAGGTCCTTCAGTCTGAAAGAGAGAAGAGTCTTACAGTCGCGGAACAAGTACGGACAAGATCTTAAGCACACAGTTGCAGAATACAGTGTTCCCCTCAGGCAGCTGGCTGCGTAGTGATACCTTCTCTCCAGGTTGAAGCGGTCAGCATTGGTTCCTCTCCTTTCATCTAACACAAGGCGCCAGAAGAAGCGCTCCTGGTTGAAGATGAGTGCGAGGCCTCGTTTCTTGTTGTCCATCTTGTACTCCTCTCCAGGGTCCAAAGCTAAAGAGCTGCGTCATAATGAAAAAGAGCCCAAAAACAAAAGACAACATTAGGTACGTGCTGGTGGGAGTTTCCAGCTGATGACTAAACAAACAAGAAGAAACAATTCACCTTCTGATGAAGGCATCCGTCTCCGTTAGGTTCTCCGTGCGTGCTATAAAATACAACACATACATGAATACCCACACAACAATGTAGAATATACTGTAATCACCACACAACATTGCAGCGCAAAGTCGTGCTTCACAGATTTTGTTTTGTTTTAGATACCAAAAAATACAGAGGAGCTTTTCAGGCTTCTTTGTTAAGCAGCAGCTGCCGGCAGTTTGACCTCTTGGGAGGTTTTATCTTATTGTTGAGCTGGAAGTTTATCAGTTAGATCAAGCTGAAACTGCTTCATAAAAGGGTACAATACTCAGTTTCTTTTATTATTATTTTTAATTGAAGTGTAGATTTGACTTAAGGGGCCAATTCGGATGCTGTAGATTAGTGTAAATCAGTGTTCATAATATATAAGTGTAGTGTCCCCTCATTGAACATTGGGTGGACAAAATATAATACACCCTGAAACAGCACCACAAACACAGTCCTGTAGATTTTTATCTCACACACACAAGAAAAACCAGTTTCATGCTGATCAGTTTCTAAATGACAAAAGGATGGCAGGACATATGGGTAAATTACATCCGGTCTACGTGATATACAGTAATAATCGAGGCAGTTTGAGTTGTAATAAAGTGACCTGCACTTCGGCCTCACTGGTAATAAAACCTCGTTTGTTTCACTTTTGCTTGCAAAGACAATTAATTCACAACAAACTAACATATTAGTGTGTAGATATGTAAAACACTCACCCGCCTTGTCTGTCGCGGTCAAGCTGTGTTTAGCAACACTTCCTGGGAAGACGAGAGAAAGAGCAATTAAGTCCCGACATTGAGAACATTTTAATTAAATAAACGGCCTGTCAAGGAAGATGAGCAGTAAAGGCGTGACAAGTCTTCTGATGGAGCAGAAAATCATTAAAGCGAGCTTCAATCATGACACTGAGCCTTTTACATTCAACAAGTACAAGTCATTGTACTTATTTGTTCTAACTTTTGAAATGCCACGCGCACAAGTCTACAACTTATGTCTACTTTTAATGACGAACGTTTGTGTACATTCGTTACCTCCACATCTGTCTTCTGTCGTGTCTGACATGATCTCTGGTTGACTCCACTCCAACTGCCACCGAAAAAGTGAATTGTTTTGGCAAAGCAACACCAGAGGCAGGGGTTTAGCTCCTCCCTCTTTTAAATCTCATTGGCTGAAAGTGAGAACCCTAGAATGCGATTGGCTCTCACGCCTGTCAGTCAAAGTTCAACAGCCAGAACTTCCGTGTTTTCCACATTGAAACGGAGACTAATCAAACATATAAGTACAGTGATATAATATGCCATTAAGTCAGATTCAGATCATAAATAAGATTAGGGTTAGTGCAGCCGAAGGGATTACGTTGGCGAAACTTTTAATCCGGACTATTGTCAGTAGTGTTGTCTCACATTCATTTAAAATTAATAATGTGTCTTTTCTCTTTGATGAGGTATCAATGGGAGTCAAGTCAAAGATCCTCGATGGTCTCAAGACTCTGGATGCTGCTTACAAGAAACACAGTTTCTACAATAATGTCTATGAAGACCACTGACACACAGAATGATCAATAGAAGCATGTTTCTTTATATTTATGAAAGTTTAACACACATTGTATCCAGTGTTATCACATTGGCATTAGTTGAGTGCACGCCCCATCATGCAAGAAACATTTTACACATTTTCTAATAGTATTGACTTATTCATCACATGTTCCTATTTGGGTTATTGTATTATATGTTCATTTATTGTAAGTTTTTCTGGAACTAAATCAATGTGGTGTTTATTACAAGGAAAATAAAGACAACAGGTTAATTTAGTCAGTTTAGTTTGTTGTGCTGAGTTGAAAAGCTGTTGCTGGTCTCTACAGGAACTTCCTTGAACAGCTACATTTACATTGCTATGTTTAAACAATAAAAGTGCTGAATTACATAGTTTTATTTTTTTTAACCACAAACCTTTGGGGATTTCATAACCCATTAAATAAAGTATTCTTTGCTACTCAAGCATCTAAAAGCCAGGAAGACTCTGACCACCCTGTTATCAGTCCATCAAATGACACACATGTTACACCATACTAACAAAATATAAATAATGCACTGCCTAGACAAAGCTATTAAACGTTCACTAAGTATTTTCACATTCACTTTGTCTAATAGACGTCTACATTCCTATTCTCCAATAAAGAGAGGCGATAGACAAGTCAGTGCAGGCCAAAGACGCTCTTTCCCTGAGCAAATCTGAACGAAATCTTTATTGCTGGCATCCTTCTGTCAGTGTTGTGCGTTGAATCAGTCCTTTCCACAGTCTTGATCTTGTGTCGATGTCACAGTTCCTTCTTCACTTCATACTGACACACACAAGCCTCTCTCTGGCTGTCCAGGTACGGCTTACATCCCATGTGCATAACGGCGTCAAACAGCAGAGTGACTGCTGACTCACAGGCTGCCAAGGAAACAAAAACAAGGAGAAACATGAGCTGATACACAACAGGGGAACTGGTTTAATAACAAGTAGCTGCTAACACCTCACTGCAGGTAAGTCAGACACATGTGTGTATTTAAATACAGCATGCATTACTGATGCAAAATAGCAAGACAGGTTTGATTAGACTTTAATCTCAATCCTAAAATATAGAATTTGAGACATTTGCAAAACCAGAGTCAAGCGTAGACCAATACAAATATAGTCATTGTGTTAATGACCGACAGGATGAGGGCGTTAGTCATGATTCAAGATTCACAGTCTGCTTAAAAAGGAACTCTCACCCTCTGCTGGACATATTGTGTTTTACAATTGTTTGTACACTTAAGCTTCTCAACTTGCACTAACTCTGTAACTTCCCTTTTTTATCGTTGAACTATTATCTTTTATAAGATAATTTCACTAATGTTTACCACTGAAGCATAGCTTCTTCCCAACATTTTGAGCAAAAGGTTTTTCTGTAGTCCACCCCTTATCACACAGCAGGCAGTTTGACTTGGTAAAGTAGGACAATCACAGGTGTTATTAATAACACTAACGACGGCAACGCTCTATTAAAGTGTCCCAGTAAGCCATGACAGGGCAAGTGCTCAACCCCATTGTTTTATTACTTACACTTTTCCTACGGCCACATGTTAACTTTCACTTTTAATCGGTAACATAATTACAATTTTTTTTTAAATAAAATAAACTAAGAACGCAAGGGAACTTTGCACAACATCTTGAAATGAGAAGAGTCTGTTGGCTCCGCCTCTCACCTTGGACACTCTGGGCCAATCCCAGAGTTTTTTGCACATTCCTGCAGATGGTCTCCAGACAGTCCTGGAACTGCTCATCGCAGTCGTGCTTCTCGCGGCCGCAGGTGTCATAGCAGCGGTCGTGTTGGTTACAACATTTGGTCATGGATGGGATTCCAATGTCAAACTGCAAAAAAAAAAAAAAAAAAACCCTTTTGTCTATTGTCTTTATAATGCATTTTAGAGTTACTACTGCCTGTAGGAGGCATGCATTTCCCTCAATTCAAAAGATGTGATAATGGTTCAGTGACTGGTTAGTAAAATCTGAAAAATAAAGTTTCAGCAATGACAAAAAGCACAAGTTCTTTGAAACTAATACTGAAAATTAAACACAACACTCAAATATGTGAAAAGTTATTTGTTTACCATTTAGTATCTTTATGCCCGAATGATACTGGATGTCTGAGCACAATAACATAATCAATAAAAACATATTGACTGATATTTGTTTTGTTTTTTTAATGTTAGCACACAAAACTAAAGGACCTTTTTGACTATAACCACTTAAATCTGGTTATTAAAGTTGTTTATAGATGGCATGTCTTGTACTGCAGTTTCTTGTTTATTTCTGACATTAGTGAGGTTAGTTTGCGATATAAAAACGTCACTTATAAAGCTAAAATGTACAAGAATAATGCAGTTTGGGTTGCTGTTTACATCAGGAATAATCAGGTAACAAAAAACATGTAAGAATCCTCCCAAACTCTGTCTGACTACCTGAAATCCAAACAGGGGGGAGCCACATCCGTTGGGTGGTGGGTTCTTGTATCCGGGACGAGGTGCCGGCTTGTAACCTGAGAGAGAGGAGCAAAGGTGAAGATGTTTCTTGTTCTGTCAGTTATCTTGCTGTCAGAGATAACAGCAACAGTACACCACAATTGAATGGCGTACTGTTTGTGCAGCCAAAGGGGCGATAATGTGTATCTTGTGGCTCCCAAGTGTTGCACAAACTCCACATTCATTGTTTATCCAAAGTCTTTAATTTTGACTTGACATAGCAATGAAAAGCTCAGATTTGAACGACATCCTTGGTGTTTAGATCAGTTTGCCAGCATGTCATATAGAGTCCTGGCTATCCTAAATGAAACTCAGCCATTATTAGTGTTTTTAGTTGCATTTGTGTTTGACATTAATTGTTCACTTAGAGAAATAATGAATAAAGATGAAATCTGGCTTACCATCATTACACTTATAATGACACAACCCGTCATCGCCACCGAACAAGTCCAGTGCTGCGTTCAGGTACGTGTCAATCTTGTGTATTCCGTTACGGATTGTTTTCAGAGTCATCCTCCAGTCTGGAGTCTCTGGCTCTTGTTTGCAAGCGGACACCCCAGGGAGATATCCACAACAGTACAAACTCAACAGAACAACACAGACTTGGTAGCGCATCGTCCACGTCACGCCTGAGCCGGAAACCAGCGTTTCCCGCCACATAAATATGATGAAGGCTGGTTTATTCCTCAAAACGTTGTCTTGATAACATCTCGAGTTTCTCTTCTGGTTGTTTTAATTTCTTACAGGCACCTAGTGGGTAAGAGCCCACCTGCCGCAGCTGTCGTTTCCGGGATTGACGCTATCACGTGACTACTGAAAAACCAATGAAGATGATGTCACAAGTCGCCACGTCAGTAAAAGAGAAACGCATGTGCATATTTTATAAACGGCGATTTCAGTAATTATAAACTGCATTTTAAATGTCTTTTAGCGGTTTTAACAAATCTAATAGTAAGAACAGCAAAAAGAGGAATGTATTTAGTTCCACGTAGCCCATATCGGTATCAACAGCACGTGCAGCATCATTTAGATACAAACAATATTAAATTAAATAAACATGATCGGTTTAATAACAATCAGATTATATTTATAGGCTTATACTGCTTAAATTAAAATGTAACAGCTAACTCAAGGAACTAATGATGACTTGAAGTCGCCCATGTAGGCTAGATAAGTGATGGGTCCACATTATGGTCTCAGTCATGAAGGTCCCTGTGTGTTGACTACTGTACATTACAGGGAGCTATAAAAAACTGGCAGTACTTGAATTGCAGCTATAGACATTTTAAACTGTTTCAAAATGTATTTTAGTCATGATTGGTGCATTGTAGGCTCAGTGGGTAGCAGGTCCGACTTTCAATCAGAGGAGCGGTGGTTCGATCCCTGTCTCCGCTAGTCCATGTCATTGTGTCCTTGAACAAGACACTTAACCCTAATTGCGCACAGTTGCTGTGTCTACTACGGTCTACTGCATAGCATGTAAGACGCTTTGGATAAAAGAGTCAGCTAGCGCTTCAAATTTGAGCTACTTGTTAAATGAGTATTACAATTATGTTCTTTTCACTTTTATTTAATGTGTTAAATACTTTAAGTACTTTTGTACACTCCACCACTGTGCGACGTGTAACAGATGTCTCATTACTCAAGACTGTACAAAAGAAAGTTTGCTTCACAATTCCAGTCACCTCCACTAAAGCAGCAGAAATCTCAGAACTGACTAAACATTGGCAAATATAACTGTGCTATCTGCATGGCTATACTACACATCACTAGATGCAAGTGAGAAAGTGTCTATTTTTTTAACTTTTGGGGAATTGACCCTTTGGCATTTGAATCAGAGACACATATACAACCAGTCAATGGTAATAATTTTACTTTATTTAAATGATTAGGCGAGCATTGAAGAAAATCTGTTTCTTCTATAGTTTCTTAAATTACTGCATAAATTTCAAACATTCAAAAATGAAAATGTACAACCATTTATGAATAACAGTTTCAATGTCCATCCAAGTTTAGTCCAAACCAACTTCACATTTTGAAGATGACGACATAAAATCTTCTCTAGTAGCAAAATCACAGGTATCTCTTCATGATGAACTGACCTTCATCCACACTTGAGGTTGAGTGGGAAGCTAGAAGTAGCACTGCATTATTTCTTTTTCTTCACAAAATGAATTTGACTGGAGGACAGCACCTCCAAACAAACCTAAAACGTCTCTCAGATTATAGTAATGTCAAGCAGATGATGCCAAAAGCTGTTTGTTGATCTTAAAACAGTGATTTGTTTGGTTTCTCATGACTCAAAGCACATGCCTTTACAATCAAGTGTCCTTGTCCATCTTGTTTCCAGAAAAATACGAGAAAGAAACAGTAAAAAAGACATGAAAAGAAAAAACAGGTCTGGGGCTTTCTACAGCGTGTGTAGATGGCTAACAAGACGGTTCCTGGGGTCAGGCTGGAATAAGGAAGGTTGCTGGGAGCTTATGAATAGTGGGACATTTTTTAACTTCAACAATAGAGCTAAATAATTTCAGTAAGTTTTTGCTTCTAGTGTAAAGACTCTTTCTTAAAAAAACATGAACATACACATCTATTAATTTACACGATTTAAAAGCATCCAACTCATCCTCCTCTGAATAGGTTATTTAGTCTGTCCAGCTCCCTGCAGTTGTCCATGGTCATAAGCTCTGCCTTCTTGCGCATCCTGTCGTCCCTGTATACCTTAGCAGCATACAGCAGGTCCGTTTCTGGATGAGACAAGCAGATAAAACGTGAGTGATACAAAGATTTTAATAAAAATAGTAGTCCAGGAAAAAGTGCAAAGCAGAAACTACTATTGAATTCACAAAGCTAGTTCTAAGGGTGTATTATACACATGGTTACTCACTTGTCTGTCTCTCCTTCCAACAGTTATTTCTGACATTAGATACATAATCGTCCTCCACATTTTTCTCAATCTGATGCAGCGCAGAGCCCTTAAACTCCGACTTGAAATCTCTAGCGACGTAGTAGTCGACATGCAGGTTTTCTGTCTGCCGTTTTATGGTCTGACCCGTGGACCTGGAGGAGATGGAGGAGATACAAGTTATTGTGAAAACACTGTTTTATAGGACATGTTTCATAGGATCGGGTTTACTGCGACCCCAGAATGAGCTGCTTGTGTCAACTTTTCCTAGTACATGTTAAAAATGCATAAAGGTGGATACTTTCTAGTTGCCAATGTTATTACATTACATGTTCTACTGATGGGAAGTGAATGTGACATACAGTTGTTATTAGCGGCCTCAGCGATGAAAAACAGAAAGTGTGTGTGTGTGTGTGTACGTACGGTCTAGAGTAGAGGCTGTAGGGTGGAGGGGAAACCATCATCTGGCTCAGTATTGACACTAAAATCAGGACCACGATGGGCATCAGCTGGATAAACATTGAGAAACCACCCTGGAGAAAAACACCGTTCAGTGAGGACATTTTACACAACACACACACGATTATGTACTGGGAAAGCGTGCCATTTCTGTAAACATAATTTCAAAGTATAATGTAAACGTGCAAATAAATTGTTAAATACACTTTTCTTTGTATATAAAAAAAAAAAAAAAAAAAAAGTACATACATCTCCCCTTTCTTCTGTTCTCTCTTGTCGGTTGTCCGTCTGATTGCTATAGCTTGTTCTGCTGTTGGTGAAGGTGTGTGCACTTGCTGTAGATACAATATTATGGCAGAGGTCAGATACAAAGAATATGTACTTGGTCACCAATTACACCCACTCACAAAGTTTCAGTATTTACAACCATAAGTTCATGCTGTTCTACTTTAAGGTTCAAGGTTTCATTTATTGTACAACAGGCTCACGCAACAAAATGCAGTTGTAGTCCCAAAAGCACAAAAAAGCAAAAGTAATACATAGTGTAGAAGAGAAAAGGTCACCATTCACCAACACACCAAAATAACATGGTTATATTTCTCACTTAAACACCCCATGGAAATCAAATGATTAAATAATTGACATAAGACTATATGAATAAAATGTATATATTTGTATAAAACACTAACTTAATATAAGTGGGAAATTAAGAATTGTATTGGCTCACTTACAGGAAGGGAAGCCACCTCCAAAGAACATGTTGAAGAGGTCTTCAGGAGTGATGTCGGCCTCGAAGCCCCTGTGGAAGTCAAAGCCTCCGCCTCCTCCGCCGTGCGAGTGACCCGGGCTACTCGGCTCCTCCCCTCCTGTCAGGTCATACTGCCGTCTTTTGTCAGGGTTGCTCAGCACTGCATATGCATTACCAATCTCTGGAGGAAGACCCAAATAATGCATCAAGGAGGGGAAGAAATTATGGACATACATCATTTCAAACTTTTGTTTATAAGAGTCCAAGGTGCTACATTTCTTTCTTATAAAACAGTATTTTATATAATTTTACATTTTAAATAGATCAGTAATTTGCAATTATTTACTTTTAAAGGCCTCTGTCGCTCCAGGTGCATGATTTTTGTCTGGATGGAACTTGAGCGCTAGTTTCCTGTAGGCTTTCTTCAGCTCATCCTCATTGACTTCTTTATTGCACCCCAGCACTTCATAGTAGTCCTTACACCGCTTTATTCTGAAAGAAAGGGACAGAAAGCGGAGCAAGCCCTATGGTTGAAATCAATGTAACAAAATGAATATAAATATATTTCAAATATCGGTATGCATTACAAAAAAATGTATGTATGAAAATGTACATTTTGAATAATTAACTGATGTTCAATTATTCCACTGTTATACATCAGACATAACTCTTAAATGTGACAAATTAAATAAATACTATACATTTTTTTGTTAGTTTATGATTACAATTCGCTTTAAAACAGAAATGTATTGAACGCTAATGATATGATCAAATAATCACGATACAAGTCGATAATATTGAGTTATCGTCCACTCTACCCGTCACTGAATAATCACTGGCGTAAGATCACTAATGAGGTCACACGGGAGTCATGCTTTATGTAAACTGGTGTTATTTTTCGGAGAACACGTGATGCAATTTATAACCCAGTGGAGCTTCCCCAAAGGATTTGATATAAAAACACAATGGAACAGAATGATTACATATTTAAAGTGCCATACACTGGGATTACAACGACAGGCAGCATGTTCATCCTCTAAATGCACTCAAGTTGTTTTTTGTAACTTTCTAGGATATGATTGAGGCTATAAGCTGCAGATAAAATGCACCGACTGCATATCTTTCTCATGGTCTAAAATTATATCCTTTTGTGGTGACCTGGTATCTATTTCACACCGCTAAATGTCTCTCACTTTATCCCCTCATGTACAAGACACCAAGCTGATGAAGTTCCCATGACAATTGGCTTTGTGTGACAACACTGCTGTCAGAGACGACAGGGTCCTCCTGCAGCCACAGATGAAAGGGCTAATCAAGTATGATGGAAACAGTGCCGCTGTCACAGGACCATTTGTAGCAAAGCACCAAAATAGGAGTGGGACGGATTACAGTATCAATTAGTGTACAAAGAAATAAAGCGTGAAAAGGGAAGACCCAGGGAATCCTTAAGTTCTCACCTTTGCACACCTTCGACCTGGTCTTTGTTGAAGCCTTTCGAAGAGTCTCCTCCAGACTCTTGGCCTTCCCCACCCGGCTGTGCGCCGGTGCCGTCTGCTGCTCTCCTACGATATGCACCGTTAGCCGCTGAGCTCCCATTTTTTGTTAATGCGTCCAACAAAGCTAAAGAAGAGAAGAAGAGGCATAGGATTGATATATGACAAAGTATTACTTCGGTATCTTATGAGGGTCCAACCATTTCTGATTTGGTGTCAAGATTCAATACAAAGCTGGAAATTATATCACATATTATTTACTGCCCAGCTTTACTCAGACACAAAACAAACTACAGTTAAACATTTCAAGTAGCTCAAGTAGTTAAAAAGACAGCTGGCACATTGTCAGGATGTGATGTTGTGTAAGGCACTTTTACTCAGCAAGGTCAAGTTGGAAAAATGCCCAATCAGGTCTTTCAATAGTTCTTACTTTCAAGATTAGTCAATAAAGGAAAACGCTTCACTTCAGGAAGGAAAAAGCATCAACCAAATTTGGTACAGTACAAGGAGGCACTGGCTTCAATCACCAAACGATGAAGGTTGCATGTACACGGACAGAGAAAATGTGACTTGCAAGTACATCAAACCCAAGAGGAAGAGTCATACTAAAACGCAACTTTGTGGAACAGTTCCAGGCACCTATTGGGGTGCAGTGAACAAAGGACATGAGGAGTTTCAGTGGGTCAGCTTTTACATACTGCAACAACTGAAGCCAAAGGAAAGTCTTGCAAACTGGTGATTCTTTTGTACCCATTTGACTTCATTTCTTATTTAATTGGTACCATGTTATGTGTTGTAGAGACACGATTGTGCACTATCAGCACATGTTGCAACATGATATAGGACAATACAAAACATGAAAACCTGTTTGGCTTAAACCTGTCGTTCCAGTGTCATGGCAGCAGCTCATTTATAATCAGATTAAATCCCCACAGTGGTCTGTGCTGCAAAGTCAAGGAAAGATGCCCACATCAAATGGAAATAAAAGAAAACGTTCCCATCAGCCACCTCCACCTGACCATAACCAAGTTGTCAATGATCAATAAAATTACTGTTACATATTTACAACACTACAATTCTTTGACAGACCCCAGTCAAGTATAATCTAAATTACTTCAACTCAGAGGAAGGACCTTTGTATAGACTCACAGATGATTGCATTAATACAAAGTATGCCCACTGTGCTTCCAATTCATAAAGAATGCAAACTCGAAATGTACCTGCTGTATTTTACACAGCGTTTCATGAATACCTTGATTTAACTTTTCTTATCTTTAAGCCTTTACATTTACACAATTTGCAGTGTCCTTTCAGTAGTTGGGCCTTTCACACAGAATGCGACGACGGCGCCACTGCAATCTGAAATCCATTATTTCTGATGGCTTGCCCAGCTCCACAGCGGCTTTTGCTGCATTGAGCAAAGCATGAGCGCTGACCGCAGCGCAAACCACGTCCTGGGTGAAAGGCACTTAAGGGTCAAATTTGCCATCCATGAAGAAGATATGGTCAGTGATACAAAAATATATACTCAAAGACAGCATAGCAACAGAAGGGCAGCCTAATCATCTCTCTCTCTCTCAAATGCATTTACCTGTTCTAATGTTCCTTATTGTTCATTAATGCATTATTCATCATTATGCAGTCATGTGTAACATAACAAGCACACAACCATAATCCCTTTCCCATAGCACTCTAGACTACTTAACATGTTGACAAAGACAGTCATATCTACTGTATTTCTTTGCATACTATTCAGCATGCTTTTGTCATGCTGAATTGCATGTGTTTGCAACAGCAACAACCTTATTTGCTTATCAATTTGACAGAATACACTCCTCTTGGTGCCATATTGTGATATGTAATTATATTGAGAGCGTGTTGAGAACGTCCCTCTTTAATGTGAACACATTCACAGGCTGGGTTCACTGAGCCAGTTATCAACCAGCCTACTGATGCCAGATAACTCATAGAGTAGGACAAATATGATCATAACTGTGATACAGGTATAACCAATCACGTGAGGAACGCTGGTGTACAGGTGCTGTCTTGGCCTGCTGTCTTCTGTAAAACCTTTATGTGGGGTCCCCTAAATAATCCGGATTGTGTACTCTCATATTGCCAGTGATTAACACCAGGGAACCCACACAGCCTCTTCGCGCCCCTGCACCTTTCAATACACACCTAAATGTTTCCTAAATAATATTTATTTCAGTTTGCTTGCTTATCTTAACAGCAAATTGGTGTCCAAGTGTGTGCTTTAAAAATACATTTAGTTTTTTATTGAGAACTGTTACTGCTTAGACCTGAGGGTGCTGGCACATTATTGTGCAATTATGACATTAACGTTACAAGTTACAATCTAAACAACTGAGGAGCTCCTGGTCATCAATGTCAAAGTGTATCTACCCTGTTAATGTATATAAAAGAGCCTTTTAGCGCTAACGTGACAATCCAAAACACTTTAGTCAGTCCCATCCTGACTGAGCCTAGCACCTATTTACGGCCAGCTCACAGACAGTTGTGGATTAGCCTACACTCCCGAGTCAATCATTCAATTAAAGGATGAAGTCGCAGCCATGATCACATCCCTCTCCGGGCTCCACTTGCTTGTTCTGCCCCATATGAACCCACTGCCAATACACAAACAGCAGTAATAACGTGGGTTATCGTCTATTACTTGACGTGAATGTGAAACGACAGGTCACATAAATGCTCCTACGGTCAGCTAGCTAGCTAGCTGGTCTCCAAGATATGTTCAATGAATGACAGCTAGCATGGACGTTAGCCGCTGTATCAGTGATGGTGGATTGATGTCACACGATGTGCTGCCTTGTGTTTTTGCCCTGCACTGCCTCACCGATAGCTGCAAGAAGTAACATGACAGTCAAACACGTATTCACTTAACGTTGACACATATAACCCAAATTGACGGTCCGCTGGAGCGAAGGCTAGTTTAGGTTAGCTCACACGAAGCCAGGCCCACAAGTTAGCTTACGCTAGCTAACGCTAACTCGGATATGTGTTGCTTTATCGTCTTAATTAAACAGTTTATTCTCGACTAACGTTCACCAGTCATGCAATACGTGCCCAGTGGACAACTGCTTTGAGCCTGAGGCGTGAATGCTGTTAAGAAACGTCAGCTATGTTAGCTAACCCTTGTGTAGTTACAGGTTAGCATTGACCGGTCAGAGACCAGCGGGCCTACCTTTGGCTCTGTCCGTTGGGTACAGCTTCTCTGCTTTGATTAGATACTTGGACGCTTTCTCTTTATCTCCAGCAGTGAGGGCTTTCGTCGCTATATTTATACATTTTTCAGCTTCGTCCCTGTTCCCTTCCATCTTTATCCCCTCTTCCTCCTCCTCCTCCTACCCTGACAGAAAGTCAGCTGATCATCTCTCTCACCACGTGGTTCCCAGCACTGACAGCCAGAGTCCAGTAATGAATGGATGTAACTTCACATAGCAAACTATCTTAGGAAATCACGATTGGTCTAATAATATAATGAGGGGGGATTAAAACCTTTAAATCAATGGTAGAAGTGTTAGAAAACTGTCTTTAAAAAAAATATATGGTTTCACAGCCTCAAACTTTAATTTTTAATTGAAGGGTTGGATTATTTGCAAAAACGTGATTGAAATGTCATTGAAAAATCTTTGGAGACTAATACTATAATACAGGAAGATGATATTTTCCCATAATTTAACTGCGCATGACTTCACCTGGTGGAACAACAAAACAATTACAACGAGAAAATTAATCTTCTGAAAATGCGTTAGATGCTGAAATGTCAAAATACAGAACATAGCTGAAAATAGAGAAAAGGGAAAATACCAGCTGAAAAGTGTGTAAAGCTCAAAAGTTTTGAACTGAACTACTGAAAAACTGCATTATCTAAAGAATCCCAGATGAATTACAATGCAACTAAACAATTGAACTGTCACAGTAATAGCGGTAAAAGTACTAGTAACAGTGGTAGTAGTAAAAATAACTAGAAAATGTCAAATTACTTTCCTGAAAAAATATCAATCACCTGTACTTGCTCTCACTAATACTGTGACTACTGCTGCTAGTAGTACTACTACAACAACCTACTGAGTCGAGGCTATTTTTCACATCACATACGGTGCCTAACCTGCAGAAAGTTATTTAGTGCTACAGCAAGTTAAAATGGCTTGCTATCCTCCTGTAAGATACATTTTGTTGTTTTGTTAAATCTCCCAACACTTGGTAGGGCCGCTCTCAATTAGGCAAAAACGTAAATATAATCATCATCAGCATTCGTAGCAGCCTTTTTTGGGAAGGCAACAGTGTCACTACAACTCCATTACAAGTTTTTCATTCAAAATCCTTCTCAAGTAAACACACAGAAGTATAAATTAAATCTACTTCAAATCTCAAAAGCTAAAGTACTGAACTTAGTAATGAAACTGACATTTGTACTTCCATATTCTCACTAGCAAGCCGATACAATGATGAAAATCATATTGTAATCACCAAAGATGCCCACCATTACTCAAAATACAGTGGAGGTGATCAGAAAGATACAGTGTTCCAGGATATCATGGCAAATATTAGACCGTTCTGGCAGTTTTCTGTAAAAGCAAGAGGATGTATACCAGCACATTTCTCCTTTTATAAACGCACAAACACACACACAATTCAATTTTGATTTGGTAATGTATTTAATTAGAGTTCAGTCATCAAATGTATCTACATTTGGTATATGCCTTACATTTTGTGCCAGCATTAAATATAGGACATACATTAATTCATTAGCTTAATTTAGATAACTTTATTTAAAGCAGACTTATTCATATAGCACAAAGAAAAAAGTATTTACAAGAAGATTGTTAGCTGTAGAACATGCCTGGATTTTACCAGAACATACAGTGAATCTGACAAGCTGTAGGGCTATTTATTGGAAATGACCAACTCATCGTTAATCTGCCAGCAGAGTCTTTCTCTGTTCAAGCTTGAGATTAAATTAAAAGAAATGTAATAAACTGCCCGGGGTTGTAACTGTAAGTTTGGATGTACACAGTACCATTATCAAGGAGCGGACAGTGAGATACCCATCTAGAGCAGTGCAATGTACAGAGCTGAGGGCAGCACACAGGGTTGGGTTTGCTTGCATCTATTTTTGATTCTGCTTCCTGTCGTGGACTCTTAGGCTGGCGTGCGTGAAGGAGGAAGTTTAGCTGAAAAAGAGCCCATGGTGTTGAGCGCTGCGTGGATGCGGAAGTGCAGCCTCGACTCCATGTTGTAGTCTTTGTAGTTCATCCTACAAATAAGATCACTTATCAGCGTTTTGTATTTTATGGCAGTATATCATTTAACTTTATTGGGCAGACATATTGGGAGGCATTCTGGGAACTTTGACTTTAAGGGAAAACCAAATCCAGATGCAGAACTAACTGTAACCCAGGACTGTGGATGAGTTGAAAACACTTACTTGACATTTTCCATCATCGTGATGGCTGTGTTGATGTCACCTTTCTGCTTGTGCAACAGGCCGAGCTCATACATGGTAAATGGCACCAGGTAGTTGTCGTACTTGATATCATGTTCACTGTCACAAAAAAAGATCAATCAAAGTCAGTTCAGTGGGTCTATCCAGTAATGTTCAAATAAATGACAACATTTCAGTTGCAAAGTCTTAACACCACACCGAGAGATTAAATATTGTATGCATCATGTTCTTCAAGACAAGGTATATTTGGATAAATACAAAATACAATGAATGCAATTCTAATCATATGACTAAAATATATCCTGACAAGACGTTATGATTTACATCTTTATGGAGTCTGTTCAGATGCAAACTGTAGCCAGAGGACAGTGAAGGAAGAGCAATAAAATTTTTCCCATAAAGTGAAATGAAAAAAAAAAGAATGTGACATTAGTCATTAAGAGACAAAACAATACCACAGTTGGCCACTGTTGAAGGATAGAACAACAAAAACAGTTCAATGTGTTGTGTATGATTTGTGACCATGTTTCAGTTTATTTTACGACCTATGTTTCCTGAGAGGGTTGTGTTGCAATGGCATCAAGATGGCCTCACCTGGAAATGACATGATTGAAGCAGAGCTCAGCCTGGACCAGATGCCCCAGCTGTCTTAGACACAGGCCCTTCAGCAGCTGCACCACACACTGGTCATCCAGGTGATACGCTGATGGATCTAAACATTAGATAACACGCCATTAGTGTCACGTTGAAATCTATTAGTTAATGCGGTTTAAACCTCTGCTGTTCCTCTCACTTGGATCGTCGCTGAGCTGCTCCTCTGCTTTCTCTAAGGTGGTCAAGATGCTTTTAGTCAACTCGGGTCTTTTGCCAACCACTGTGAAACCATTCCACACGTACATCATTTCCTGTTGGGAAAAGATGTGTTGTCAAGCCAGTACTGTGTACTGTGAAGAGTCATAGAACGTAGGAGTGCACATGCATCCTCACCAATGCAGGCACGACAAGTTTCCCAGGGGTAGAAGAAGAGTATCGCTGTGCCTTGCTTGCTGCAAACTTCTCCGTTGGGATGGACTTCCCAGCAATCCTCAGTCTAAGACCCTCCACCTGCCTACAAACAAAACAAAAAAACACCGAAACCATGTTTCACAGTTACGAAACTGTGCGATTATTACAGAACTTAATACAGAGTCAGATACACAGATGATGGTGGTCTCCATCACACACCTGAATATCTCTCCCACATTTTCTCCCAGTTCAGTCACTTCTTCCTCTGGTAGCATACTCAAGATGGCAGATTTCTGGAATGTATAGGTGGCCTGCAAGAAAAGATGAATCAGCTTATAGCGAGAGATAAAAAAACAAAAAACAATGTCAATACTTGAGCAGTTTTGCACCGGGGCAAACGGAGAAAAGGTTGTATTCCATCACCTGGGACCACTTGCTCTCTTTGCAGAGCAGGTCAGCGTATCGATACGCCTCCTTCCACCTTTGCTCGAATGAGTACGCCCACATCAGCTCCCAGTAACACAGATGGTGAATCTGACGCCACTCTTCTTGTGCTGCAATACAAGCTAGGAACTTGTCCTGGGCCTGCAGAAAAACCCAGACACACAGGCTTTCAGTTTTCTTCAAAAACAAGAACTGCATTTAAAAAAAAAAAAAAAGTTATTACCAGTACTCACAAAAGTGAAGTTTCCTTTGAGCAAAGCAATTCTTGCAATGTAGAAGAGAATGAGAGCTCCCTGTGGACGCCACACAGACAAATTGAATAAAAATAATGCATTCTTCTGAATGAAAGTTGTGATATCTGCAGTGAGTTTGAATCAGAGATCATCACTGCTCACATTTGGGAACTTTTTGATGTAGGGTTCCAGCAGAGCTTCAGCCTCAGTAAGGTTTCCTTCCCCAGTACCTGGGGAAAGAACATGAGCAGCGTAAGAATTATCTGACCATTACAAATCATAATTTATTGACTGGATGCTGCTTATACCTGGAATAAACTTACCCAGAATAACAGTAATGTAGAGATGAAACATCAGCAGCGTCAAGGTGCTGAGGATGGAGCGGAGGCTGTCGCCGGCTGCTCCCTCTCTCAACTCCGACAAACCCAATGCCTGAAAGAAAATTGGCAAATTATTCTTTGATTTGATGCCAAAAAAAAAAATCCTAACCATGCAAAAGCTATCGGTATATTTTATAGGATAAAAAACTAATAATAATAAAAAAGGATTGAGGGTGCCTACCTGGTCTCCTGAGAAGCCCAAAAACTCCATCAGTCTGAGGACTCTGGATGGGAGTAGAGACAACATCTATAAAAAAAAAAAAAAAAGGTTAAATGTTGGATTCAACTTAACAGCAATACTTTGTTTGTTTAGAAAAATATAAAAAATGTGTCAGAAAACACTTTGTTCTACTTTATGACTCACCAGATTAAATGATCCAATGCCCATGTTGACGCCGCCCCTAAAATGTATGTGCGTGCTCTTCTGTTTTTCAACATCTTTTGTGACATTGGCCAAGGCCTGGCAATCCCTGATTTGGGAGACAACATAACATTTAAAAATATACTCAAATATGGTGACTGATATTATTTTCCTTTTCTCAATAATCGCATAATGCCTCCAACAAACCCCCCCATTCAAGCTTCTTACTTGAAAATCTGATAACTGTTACGGATTCTCATTCCTCCTTTGATGAAGCCGATTATGGTCTCATCCAGGAATGTGAGAGCTGCTTTCTGCAGCAGGACTTCAGCGTAGCACAGCTCTGCATGCATCTCCTCTGTTAACAAGAATCAAACGTCAAATGATGTGGGAAAGACTTGCAAAAATGTACAATACATATTGACATTTTGTTTAAACTGTACAATAATTACAATTTTATAAATCATTTGTAAAAGAAAAAAATAATTGAAAATGTGTGTAACTGTCTAACTGTAACAACACTTGCTTTTTGTGCTGCAACTCATATTGGATCAATAGCATTTATCCAGTGGTTGATTGATTAATTGTATCGATTGTATATTCTCATTGTCTCTTAAGCTTGTCCCGTTTTGCATTCCATACACTTACATTTTCTTAATTTCTAATAACACTAAAATGGTACTTATGATTCATTTAACCTCCTTATCATAGATCCATATAGTCTGCAAGCTTACCTTCTGTCAGGTTGTCGGCTGGTTGCCTGGTCCACAGGTTGGTTAAAGTCTCCACTATTCCAGTTTTCTTACGAAATCTAAGTTAAGGAATACACAGTATGGTGACAAATGAATAAAGTCAATTTCATCAGCACGGTGTCTCAACGCTTTTATGGCGAGGTGATCAATTAATTCTTCCCTATAATTTTCTTACAATGCACCACATTTATTACACATTGTTGAAGTGGGAAGTTAAATCCTAAACTTTTATGAAAGTGTTCACCCGTACTTTTGGCACGTCTGCAGGGATTCACCCAGTGACGCCATGGCAGCATCCATGTCCTTTGGTTCAAAGGTCATACCGGCCTGCATCACCAAGATGCTGCTGTAGCCCATTGCGTGGTACATGCTCTGACTCTTCCTGAAGGGGACAAATGCAAAACATTTTCAATAAGTGTGAAAATAAAATGTTATAACTATTTGCTAGCGTACAACCAGCAGAGTGAAACTAAGATTGTTGTTTAAGTGTCAGTGTACTAACCAGGGTTTTAAGAGTGCCAAAGAGTCAGAAAACCTGTTGTTCAGAAAAAGGTTGAGGGCTGTGGAGCATTCCTTCAGTGCGGCCTCTAAATCCATTTCAGAGGATCTAAGTGAAAGAATGACAAATTAATTTAGGCTTCTACATCCCAACAATAATGCATCTGACAACAAGGCATGCATAAGTATCTGGGAGCTCATGAGTTTCAAAGCCAAGGATCCCAGACAATTAGCACTTCAGTAAACGTCAGGCTTCACCCATAGTCTTGAGAGATAAGATGTGAAATGTATAGCATGTTCAGTGTGTGGAACAAAGGGTTTTAAAAGGGGTTTAAAGTATATGTATGCACAGTTTGAAGAATGAAAACATTATAAAGTATCACTAAGATACATAGTGACCTCTAGTGGTTGTGTGTTGTGCATTACAACAAATAGATTTCATTAAATTACATCCCATTTGCAAGGATAAACGATATTTCCTACAGGATCATTATTTTCACTACGTGCAAATCTTTGAAAAACATGCACACATTCCGTTAAAACATATCAAATGAAAGCATAATTTACTTACATTGCATCCTCACTGATTGTGTTTAGGTCCACCTGAGAAAAGAAAAAAATAAGTCTGTTTTTTAAGTGAACTGTTATGTTAGAGACGTTTAATATAAACCCTAACAAGTCATTTATTTTGCGTCTATTATATTTATTACGTAGAGTAAAATGTGATGTGTCATTCAACAGGCTCCCTCCATAGATTTGAACATAATGCATTAAAAACCTTTAACAACTCAACAAAACGAAGTGACAAAAACAGCTTTAAAAAAAGAAAAAAAGAAAAAAAACTCTGGTCATCAAACACTCGTAGAGACGTTGCATTAAAACATAATCTACCTGTTGTAGGGAATCCTTCTTTATAGTCTCCATTTGATGCTGGAATTTAAATCAGATGAGAAGAAGTTGGGTCAAACGTCGGGTGTCTTTCTTTTCCTCTGCGACGAAAGCCCTCTTCGCTGCAAGTTAAATCGATAATTTGGCCTCCAGCGAGATTTATAGTGTCAGGAGTGGCCTCATTTTGCAAGGCCTGCCCACAAATATGACCGACGTTGACAGTCCCTGCACGTTATCGCTGAGGGAGCGATGCCAAGAGGTGCAAGGTTAAGGACACAGGGATAGATTTGTTGTTTTTCATGGAATGTGTGGGTGGTTTTTGTAAGTCTTGGTGAATTAACGAAATCTGAAAGCGTGTGTATCAGAACACAAAAGTGGACTGAGAATTCCTCGGGAGAAAGTGTTCGACTACATATCTGTGGGGATTAAAGGGGAATAAAAGGGAAAATCATAGTCTATGGTACTACGAAGCAAGGAGAAATAAAACAATATTTGTGAACTGGTGTTATAAACCTCAGCGATCGAGCGCTGTATCCCTCTGATACAGTAGAAGCTTCTCGTTCGAGTTCACTGTATTGGGTATTGCAGCCTTTCTCCTGGCCTCCAAGGATACGTGTAAATAAATAAAATAAACTGTACTGCTTTCTGCCTTTTAACTGTTTTTTTTATTGTTTTAATGACTGTTCTTAATTGTTTTTAAATCTTTTATTTTTGATTGTGTTTTTATGCTTTTAATTGTTTTTAAATCTTTTATTTTGCATTGTGTTTTTATGCTTTTAATGGTTTTATGTGAAGCACTTTGAATCACCTTGTGTTGAAATGTGCTATACAAATAAACTTGCCTTGCCTTGCCTTGCCTTGCCTATGATCTTAATTAACAAGAACACTATTTTTATCCAGATTGTGTATACACTAATTCATTGATAAAAACGAAAAAAAAACACAGCTCATTTGATAAAACAGAACTAAGGGGATACCTGATGGACCAGCGGATGGATTAAGTACTCATTTATTAAGGTAACTTTACCAATACAATGTCAAAATACTACAAGCAGAAGTAGCACTCAGAAGTAAAACTACCATAAGCAACATGTACTTAAATAAAAACAATTATACGATTATTAAATTATTATTAAATAAAAAAACATATTATATTGTTAATATTAAAGCGACACCAGGTATCAGTTTATGTCCGTAGGTGGTTGATATGGTGGGTCGTAAGATGAATAATGAGAGTGGGAACATATTCTACTGCACAAATCTACATTCCTTTTGCAGACTTTTTTCTTTTAGTGTGAAATAATTGATTATTGTAGCCCTTTGAACATCAGAAAAATAAAACCATTAAAAAGGTTTTGAGGAAATCTCACTTTGTCATATTTCACATCTAAAATTGAACAAGGGTCCCACCCAACTGACAGCATTTTGTGGGGGGTGACAAGGCAAAAGGGCTTTAAACCTCATTAAATCTTTAGAGTTCATTGTATTTTATTATCTCGTTATGTTTAGTCTGAAATATCTTAATCTGAAGAGTAATTTATTCCAGTTGTCAGTGCAGTAAAGGTACAACATTTCAGTCAGAAGCAAAGTGAAGTGAAGAATAAAGTAACTCGTAAATGGAAATAGTCAGGTACGTTTTTAAAAACGGTACTTAAGATAAATAAATGTACTTCAGTATAAATGCAGTTACTTTACACCAGTGTGAGCAACAAGCGAGAGAGGCAGAGGAAAGGAAAGGCGTTTCCATTGCAAATTACCAGATGCCTTCTGGGATAAATTCCTCAAGCTGCTCCATGTCCAATGCATACCGATTTAACTTCCCTCTGACGGCACAAAGGGTGTTTTGCGTAGTTTGGTTAATATTTCTGGTAATCTGTATGCATGTGATGTCCCTATCTAACTATTTATTTATAGTGGTTTAGTTTGTTTCCGCAGCTGCACTGTACTCTCTAGTGTCTACGAAGCTGTTTTAGTTCTTAAAAGTTTGCACCAGAAATTGGAGGATATTAAATATTATATTACATCACTTAATAGGATGTGAATGATGTGATTATTGTGACATTTGATTGTAATCGCTTGCTGCTTTGACAAAGGTCAAAGAAAATGTATTGAAATTCGTTTTTTTATTTTTATTGCAGTTTATATTTATGACGCATCCAATATGCATTGATGTTGCTTGTCGTAAAAACCACATTACCCATGATCCTCCACGCTCATTTCAAGTCATTCAGAAAAGAAAAATGGCGGCGTCCGACTCCTCGACAGACCCGAACAAAAACATCCCGGAATATGAATACGTTGACGTTAATACCAAAATATTTCATATCGGTTCTTTCAAAAGCGAGTGGCTGAACAGACTGAAGACGAGTGACTACTCCTATCAGCGGGAAGACGAGGACACGTTTGACGCTAACTTTGTTAAAGAGACGGGGATCAGTGCGGAGACCCTGGCTGACCTCAAGTCCATCTGCAGGTAAGCTAGTCGCACAACGTTCAGTCTACGTTCAACATTTAGCGACAGTTTAGTTTGTAGCAGTTGGCTACAATTACTTTTTTTGAATAAGTATCACTGTTGGAAGAAGTAACGTTACGCAACTTAAAGTAAAAGTAGCAATACCACAGTGTTGAAATACAATTATGAGAATCAAGTTTCCCGTGGTCAGGTGTCGCTAATTAGCGTTTCGTGACACACCGTAAACTCAGGGCAACTGGTCCTCGCGCATAAACGCTAGTTGCACGAGGACCGGTAGCATTATGATGATGTCCATATCAAATTAAGGCATTACTCTGAAATGGACATTGTGCATAGCGAGTGCTTTTCATTTGTGATACTTTTAGTATATTTTGATGCCAATACTGTGGTACTTGTACTTGCTTTGACTTATGTGTGAGAACAGTGCTGTTTCTCTTTTGGCCATGATTTAGTACCACTCTATTGTGTGGTTGTACAGTGATGTGATGTTTAGGCGTCCTTTGGTAGTATTTCATTACATAACTTTATTTCATATTTTCCTTTCAAGTGTTGATTCACTTCGTTGCCATCCTGAGGACCAGCTGCCCGATACAGATGTTGTTCCTCCTGACCCAATGCTGAAAACACTAGTGTATGATTCTCCCTCAACTGTCGCTATTTATATTGTGTCTTGGATAAACCAACGGCAGGTACAAACAAACAAACAAACAAATGTAATGCTCAGTGATTTTGTTTTTTAACAGACAAAGAAAAAAGAGACAAGATCACAGAGCTACTCTCAAAGCCAGCAAGAATAGACATGACCACTACGCGGATGAACTGGTGGGTCATATTGTACTGCACTGATATGTGTAACCTTTCATCGTATCTTAATATAATATATTCTCCTTATGATTCCCAGGAGCGTTTAACTGCCAGTAGGAAACCAGAGGATGTGGGTGACATGGTGCCTGAAGGAGAAGTCCTTCTGACCATCAACGTTTACTACCCGGCTACTTATGAGAAAGTGAGCTTTCCCCTCTCTCGTAGTAACAAGAACCCTCCAAATATGACATGTTATTCTCCATGGTACTGACATTTCCTCCCCCCCGCCCCTCAGTTTAGCTACGCCAGACCCCACATAACGCTGCTGATGACGGGCACACACAGCCTGGCAGAGCTCCGGGATGCCATCTGCTGTGTGAGCGACTTGCAAGTGTGCGGAGAGTTCAGCAACACGCCGGACATGGCGCCAGAGTTCATCAGCAAAGTGAGCACATGTACAGTTCATCTGAAATGACATGCAAGATCTGAACCTAATCATTACGCACCCCTCGTTTTACGAATTTGAACACGAAACATATGTATTCTTCGTGTTTTCTATTTCAGGATCATTACAAGTCAGCTTTCTTTTTCTTTGAAGGAGTTTTCTATAACGACATGCGATACCCCGAGTGTCAGGACATCAGCATGTAAGTTTATAAAATAATCTCATCTCCCTGTAATTAATCCGCTGTGAAAATATACCCTATGTTCGACAGACATTCCTCTTTTCCTGATCAATGAAAGTGTGTAGGATATAGGGTGATCTATTTGTTGAGCGTTGTTGTCCTGTTTCTGGTGATTTTCGTTCGTTCCAATTTTTGGTGGTAAAATTCAGATGCCAGCAGACAATTTAAAACGTTGCACATCCATTCACACTGGTTCCCATAAAACAACCACACATATTCTCAGAATTACAGCTCAAAAGGTAATCATGGAACCGGCCAGATATTGGAGGTTTCACGCCACATGTAACTTAAAAATAAACAGACATGTCTTTGATCTTGTGATGTACCTTCTGCGTGTTTATGCTACAGGACTGTCATTGAATGGGCAAAGGCCCGCAACTTCCCGCCCTACAGTCAGGCCAAGATGGAAGACACAAGATTTGTGGACATGAAAGTAAAAGTTGGCTTCCCGTACCTCTACTGTCATCAGGGAGACTGCGAACATCTCGTCATCATCACAGACGTCAGGTCAGAGCTGTGTCTTACCTTATTTTTCAAGATTCCCGCAGATCCTTAAAGTCTTAAAAGGCATTGAATACGTTCATCTTCAAATAAGGCCTTAATTGGTATTAAAATGTCTCAAATCCGTTCAATAGTCTTAAAAATGCTAAGACTTGGGAAGTAGGGTTATTATTTTGTTCCTGACTTTGTAATTTAAATTCAGTAAATTATTTACTGAATGTCTAATGCATTAACGTCAGGCCGATCAGGATAGTGGAACCAACAACGCTCTGTGAAAATGTTCTATTCAACAAAGACCCATTGTTGAACCGTTACCAGGCAATGTATACGAGGCAGGGGAATCCTACAGGCAGAGTGAGGCTTGGTGTCCTAGTCTTTTTGCATTTGATCCAAATGAGGAGAATGTATGTGGACACCTTAAGGGCTGCCAGCATATAGCAGAAAAACGCCATATGGCCTCACAGCCTTAGAAACACAAAACTGCTCCGTCAACCCTCCAACTGACTCCATATATTTCCCAGTTCTATTCCAGTTACTGGTCCCTCGTCTCAACCACGTTATGTAATTGATGTGGGGTTTATTTTTCTTCAATTTTGGTTATGATGTTGGTCTTAAAGGTCTAGTGTGTAGGATCTGGCGGCATCTAGCAGTGAGGTTGCAAATTGAATTCAACGGAAAGTTCTCTCGTGCCAAACGTGGAGATCTAAGATTGGCAGACACAAAAGCGTGAATGACACTTTCTAGAGTCACTGTTTGGTTTGTCCATGTTTCTGGGCATGGTTGATGAAACACAACAAAGTTTTACTTGAGCGCCCGCTGCAGGTTGACATTTGTTTAGCATAAAACCTATAGCATGGCAGAAGACTGTTGAAATCTTGTTCTAAGTCATGTGACCGCTTCAATGCATGATGATCGGTCACATGAGAATATTGACTTAAATAACATTTTAATTGGTCAAACCTAACGCATACTCCTGTGCACCTAGATTAACTCATAACATCAATGTAAAAATTGTCTTTTACTGCCGTACTGCTAATATGAGACACCCCTAGACACTTGTACAAGGATTTATAAACTTTATGAAGCTCTTCGCTGACTGCAGTCAAGGTCTTTTCTTTTTTTTCCACTTCATAAATAAGGTGCTTGTTTAGCTTCAGAAGCACATGCTGGTTTAGAAAATGGCATGATCAAAGTATTGAGCATGTCCTCTACCTAACTAGACCACCACAATTATATATGGTGGTTTGGTACACAGCCTGCAACTTGATGCTCTCTGAATCTCTGCATTATTCCTGCACCCTTTTGAAATAAAGCACTTCGTTGTCAGACAGGATTCGACTGCTCTCACAAGACTTTACAGCTCTGATACGTGAACGTCTGAGGCGATTTACTGTGTGCATGAAAGCCGCTCTTAATATCACGCGGGACAAATGTTCTTATATCTCAGGCTCTAAAGAAATGGGCCCTCTTTCTACACGTTTCAGACTGACCCATGCGGACGACTGCCTGGACATGAAACTGTATCCACTCCTCACAAACAAGAACAGGCTCGCCACCCAGAAGTGTGCCGTCTGCCACCTCTACATCGGAAGGTGGGTACAAATCTGTGACGCACAAACAGCTTCGGTATTCTCAAACTGTGAACAGGAGTTCACCATCCCCGACTCTTTCCAGATGGATCACAACCAACGACCAGTTTGCCCCGAGTGACCCGTGTCTCTACTGTGACAAGTGCTTCCGGATGCTGCACTACGACGCTCAAGGCAGGAAGATTGGAGCTTTCATGGCCTTTCCCTACGTGGACCGTGGCGCATTCAACTAATTTTCTTTTGGATCAGTTCACATATTTATGCTGTGTAATACACTGCAATGTTTTATATCTCAGTGAAATGTTTTGACATTTGGGGAATGTATATTATAAATAAACAGTTTTTGTACAATAATGCTTATTTTTACAGTCTGAAAACAGAATTTAACATTCAATCTTAAATATTCTTAAATTCACACATATCTAAGTTAAAGTTTGGAACAACACATCCTTGGTTATATCTGGTAAAAGTTTAACCATCAAATGTTCAGGACAGTGACGTTTGACCCCGAGTCCATAAAATGGATTTACATACAACTTTTATAATGAAAGCTAATTCATAATCTGCTTCAGACTGTTTGGGTGTGGTTTGATCATTTTTGATTAAAAAACTCCAAAGCAACTCATCAGATTGATTATATGGACAGACCGTGATTGATCCACATTTGTCGGACATTGCTCTTTTCCAATTGATTACCTCCCTTCAAACCTGTGAGACGGACACAAATATACGGAGGTTTTGTGAAATAATTAAAACCAATCGTCCCAAAATGCATAGTGAGGAAATCCATTTCTAGTAGCCTGAGGAACAAATTGAACTTGTTAGCAACACAGCAACAACCTCGGTGGTAAAACAAAAGTTCAGATATTTGTGAGTTGCTCTGTTCAACAGCAATACTTGATTGCCACATGAGCCGTGTAATCTTTTGAGAATATGATCAAAAAGACAAAGGAATACTATATGTACTTTATTATTGGATGCTGAAACAGGTCATCAGACAGGCACAAAAATACTCTTATTTACATCCACGTTAAAAACAAGACACTTGAACATGGTAAAATAAACTTTGGCAAACTTTGGAATCTTAGTTGAGAATCTTTAAAATGTTAATGTAGCCAATATTATTAAACATGGTAATCTAACTACAACTAAACATCTGTACTTAAATACACTAATTGTTGATTCTGGTAATGTCATGGATATGCAATGCTCGAGTCCATGGAAAGAGGACCAGTTGGTACAAACCCATCTAAAGGTCAAGGTGCTGCAGATCTACAAGGTCAACGTCTTTACACAGGTATCACTCAAATTCAACAGGTGTTACAGAATGTGTCTTAAAAAGGGAAAGATTACACAAAGTAAAAAAATAAAATATGCAGTGAGCCTATCTCGGAGGGTGTAGGGGTTTGAAGTGCAGAAACTTAAGCAGCAACAGAAACAGTCACTAAACTGGAAACCAGTGATCACTATCAGTCAAAAAGGAGCTGGACTGGAGACGCCAGTCTGGAGAAAGCAGCAAATGTCTTCTTTCCTACGTTCATGTAGGACTTTCAAGTGGACTCTTCCTGAACCTTTGGGGCACTACAGGCAAAGGAAATGAAAAAAAAAATGGTTAAGACAGTATCAGCAAAAAGATGTATGTTTTCAGTAGGAACCAATGGGCCTGGGGCTGGAAGCAACACGGGGCAGCGAGGTCGGTGAGTACTGAGTGACAGTAATATGGGATCGCTAACGTTTCTTTTTTTTTGTAAACTATTTTTGCTCTTTATTGCCTGTATTTTGCATCTTTTATACTACAGCTGTTATGTTTTTTTATTAAAACTAGAAATCAATCAAGGTGTTCTTTCATACAATCCTTTTAGACAATTGTATGAAATTGTCATAATCAGCATGATGAATGAAAGCAAAAACATGTTGAACTCCAACTTGCAATCAGCTCACCAATGAGTCAAAGTGCATGTTTGATGCCAGATGCAATGTTTTCCTTTCTTTATCGCGTTCACTAGAGCGGGACTGACCGCCCGTAAGACATAATGCTTCTTTTATGCCATAAAAAGAAAGCTAGAACTAAATAGATTTGCACCGATGTTGCAGAGTGCATCCTGTCGGGTACCTGTGATTTTCGATCGCGGAGGCGTCCTCAAGAAGCCTCTCTCTCTCCGTGTCCTGCCTCTTCTCGTCGGGGCTCATATCACCATTAGTCATCTTGTCTTTAGGCGGCGCACAGAGAGACACACAGGCTCAGTCACACAGAGCATCGCCCAAAACCTAACCCACCGCAGAGGGGAGAGCTCACAGGAGCATGTGATGACACATGCTGAGCTCCAGACCTTAATGGGGGAAACACGATTTTCCATCCATTTGACATGCCTTACTGTAGAAAGAGACCTTTCACTGAGACACTTTTTAGTGGTAGTACAGCACGTACACAGATGAAGTGAGTCAATAGAGCTCGGGTGTGTTTCTAATGAGAACGGCAACCACAGAGACCCTATGATGTCCTCCTGGGAGGGACAGAGGAAACTTAAAGCGTCAATGTCCCCGTTGTCTAGTCGGTTTTCACATCCAACTCAGCTGGTGATACTTGATTGACCAACAACCAGCAGACACGCATTATGACATAACTTTCATCATCTGACCTAGTCAACTGTAGCAGCTGCTACATGTTGAAGTACTGCTAGCGTAAAAAAAAAACTCAACAATCATAATCATCATTAGCGTAACTAATAATAAGCAGCACGCTTGCTCGGTGCAAGTCCGTAGCGTGAGACTGTTAATGCCCAAATGTTTTAAATAGTAACAGGGTTCATACACATTTTGACCAATGGATTTCCATGACCAACCATTTTGTAAAATTTCAATGTATACATGAAAAAGTAAGAAAATGTAGTATTTAAACTAACGATGAGGATTCCAAAGCATACAGTATTCCTTAAATGAATGAGAGACAATAGTTTGATTAAAAGAATAAATGTATAGATATACTCACCGTATGCCTGCTTATATTTTGAGCTTCTTTCTTTTAAAAGAATATTAATTATTTCAAACTCAGCGTAAATGAACAACATAAACTTATGAAAGTCATGGAATAATTTACATGACTTTTCCAAAAGACAATTGGGATTTTATTTTTTCCAAGTACTTTTCCAGGCCTGAAAATAACCATTTTAAAATGCCATGACTTTATCCATGTTTTCCATGATACAATCAAGGCAACCCACCCTTGACCTGCACCCGTCACCCATCATGGACCTCGAGTCCGATCGCGGTGGCTCATCCTACACAATGCAGTTATGCCAACAGTATGGAAAATACGCAAAAGTAAGCCGTTGAACAACACATACAGAGGGAGTCAAAGTCTCCAGGATTCACAAAACACTTCTCATGATAAAACACTTCGCTCGTTCACCTGAGAGTCATGCTCTTCCCTCGGGGCAGTGAAACCCATTCCCTCCTGTGACCAAATGTTGAAACAAGCAACTCCAGTGAAATAGAAAAGCACCAAGTATTTAAGCAGAATTATTAATAGCTTGTTGCATTGGAAACAATCTAAATCCAGAACATCCGATAATTATCAATGTCAGTGTGTCGTTGTTTTAGGTGATAAGGTCTTAAGTTTATTGTGTGTGCCGGCAGTCATTTCTTAATATAGCAAACTGTTATGTCTGCATACAAGATACCTCTTTGATCCTAAACCTACAAGTTACTGAACACGTCATAAAGGTACCTGGGTTGTTTTCCTTGGCTTGCTCCACTCTCTTCAGCGCTCCTTTCTTGGCCTCCTCGTGCTGCCGTTGTTCCGCTAAAGACTTGTTGAGCACCTGGCTGAGCACACAGTCGCCTTCTCCGACCAGGAACATGCTCTTGAACTTGTTGTACAACATGGTGGCCTTGTCCATGATGTCCTGGCTGGCCTTGAACCTGCGGATCTAGAAGATGGGGGGAAAAAGAAGAGTGTAGGTTTGACTGTTCAACTTGAAACAGCCGTAGTTTAACTGGATCCTGGATAGCGTACCTTCTTGAGGGTGGCAATGAGTTCGCTGTGTTTCTGCAGGTGCTGGGTTGTGACTTGAAGGGCACCGATGTCATCTAATGCGTCCAAGCACTTCTTCACGTCCTGGTGAGGTGGGAGGCACAAAGTGTGACACGGACGCAAGAAGAAACAAGATGTGGAGGCCTTGAGAAGTCTAAACAGGTCTCTACTTCAGTGGTTCTTAAATGGGGGTACGTGGAGGCACTCCGGGGGGGCATCTATTAAATCCTTTAAAAATAGTAATTTAATACATTTTCAATAAAATAAAAGTGGAAGTTCAAAAACTTAATTTATATATTAAATCAGACCCTGATGGCACAGTGCTTTAAATTACATCTTTCTTTTTTCAACCAAACATGTTTTGCTCTGGATAGGGGGTACTTGGCTGAAGAAAAGACATTAAAGGATGCAACTGGTGCACGGCAGAGAGAGAGAGAGAGAGAGAGAGAGAGAAAGAAAGAGAGAGAGAGCACCCGCATATAGCAAAGTAAACCTGATGGTTTTTGGACAGATGTTGATTTAATTCAGAATACCAGACACCTCTTTCTGCTTTAGACCACATGTGATGAATGAGGATACTATTTGTTTTTTCTTGTCATTAGAAAAAGGAAATCCTATTTTTAACTGCCCTTGTTTTCAGGTCACACATTGGTTGCCCTCATTCTGTGATACATTAACTATTGCAATGGAACCACCGAGAGGAAGGTGAGCTCATCACAGTCAATAACATTCAGAGGAATATCAACAAACATTGATTTGCAAAGTTGGACTACGTTTATGATCCGACTCCAGTTTGTACAACTTACAGGGTTGTCTATTTTCAGTGAAATCTTGATGTCAGTGTGCAGTCTCTGGAGCTTCAAGTCAGTGGACATTTCTGTGGAAAAGAAAACTTAATTGTTTTTAACCCAACTTAAATCAATATTTCAGTTTGAAAAACATGTTTTGTAATATGCAGCATCTTTCGGCACTTTTTAATTGTTTAGTGACAATAAAGCTCAGTATTTCCCTGTTTTCAGCTGCACAGATGACTGTAATCAAACAACAATATCCTTTATGTAATTTACTTTAAAATTGGGAGATTGCATTTTCATATTTAAACTCACCCTTTTTCTTGACTCCTGTCCTCTCTTCATTTTTCTTCCCATCCTCTTTGTTTGGCCTGCAAGACAGAATAACCAACCCACGTGAGAAATACATCTACACGTCTCTGCTAATGACTTTGTTTACATCTGAAACCGTGTCATAGAGTGTGTTATTCCTCTACTGGGCTTTGTATGAATACGTACTCTCTCAATTCATCCACTTTCCGTCGCCGCACGTCTTTGTCCATTTCTGAGTTTGGGTGTTTCTTTCTGCCTTTGTTTTTCTGAGATGAAAAGAAATCAAAATCACGGCGTGAAAGCATCATGCCGACTGTTCACACACATTTCTAAAAAAAAGGAGGAATCGTGCTGGGCTGGACGCCTGCCTCTTCATCGTCGGAGCCCGAGGAGCTGTCGTCCTTCTTCTTCTTCTTGGCTTCAGGCTCCTTCAGCTCGGCTTCCTTTCCTTTGCCGTCTTCCTTCTTTCTCTTCTCCTCGTCTCCACTCTTGGACTTGTCCTCCAATGACCTCTTTCTCTTTCTGTCGGACTCGGCAGCGTCCCTAAACGTGAGAGAAAAGGTCTGATAAGAGGCTACGGGGTACGGGGCAGCTCCCTACAGTGCCAGTTTGAGGCCCACAACCCAGGTGTACAACAGAGGTTTACTTACAGATCACTTCCTGAGCCTTGCTGGTCCTGCTGCTGCTGGAGCAAAAGTAACTTCTCACTTTTGGGTTTCCTGCCTCTTCGTTTCGGACCTTCTGCACCTGTTCACAAACACACACACACAAACACACACACACATCCTAAATCCAGTTCATGCAAAAGCAGAGCTGAATGATACAAATTCTACTTACAGTAGAAACTGAATGAGATACAGTGAAAATGTACTACTTCCAAAGTGTAATATAAATGCCACTGTGATGAATAGTTCCTTCACATTTGTTGTATATGTTTATATCTCCTGTCCATCTGTCCCTCTTCTTAACAGCACAGTCATAAACATCTTTACGAGTACCAGCATTACAGGGAAGACGGCCCACCTGAGGGACTAACAGGACTAGCAGGAGCATCGTGTTTCTCAGTCTCCTGCTCAGCATCACTCTGAAGGAAAAAGAAATAAAAGATAACACACCATCTTATAAAATGCTTCCAACAAACCATTTTCATAGCTCGTATACTCACTGAAAGTAAACTACCAACCTTTTTCTTTCTGCCTCTCTTGGGTTTAGGAACATCTGTAGACTCTGTCTGTGCTGAGCCCTAAAACGAGACACCTTAGTTAACGCTACACTCGAACGTCTTTATGGCTCTTTGGGACAACATCTGTTCAAATGAAATGTGATGTGCTCCGCTTTGCATACATTCAGCTCCTCAGGCGGTTTGATCGCTGCATTCCTACCTTCTGCTTAAGAAGCTCAACATTTATGTGTGGATCAAAAGTACCATCTAGTGTGCAACTGTGATATTACACTCTGAAGTATTAAATGTGCCTGTGTTGCATATGTCTGTGTCCAAATTCCAAACATAGTATACTAATATTTAAAGTATACAGCATGCAAAGTTTAAAAAAAAGTGTACAAAAAATGATCAGTATACTTAGAAATTAAATTAAGTATATATCTTTCTTTGTGTTTTCAAGGCTTTTGTGGAGCGGTTTCATACCAATTCAGAATTTATGAAACATTTTTGCAGTTCCATTTAGTTTACGTATTGCGGACGTTTTTTGGGATTATTTTTAGAATTTATACTTACGTTTTGCACTATTACTTAGTGTATAGTGTTAGGAATTGGGACACTGCTTATGACTTATTAAATATTAAAATATAGCAGAAAAAAAGAGGAAATGTAAAAAGAAAAAGAGTCCATCTTATCCTGAGAGAAATACATACCGAGTCACAACTTACCTTTCTCCAAAGTACACAGAAAGCCATGCAAAAATAAAACAACATCAACCAGTTGCAAACAGTAGCTTTGTGAATGTGTGGACAGGCTGGACAATGGAAAGCAATAACAAGTTGGTTTCAGAGAGATTAAACAGAGAAGAAGAAAACTAGAAGATTTTTTTTTTGTCATCATCACACAAAGAGTTAATGCCCCAAACCTCAATCAGTCTGATCAAGAGACAGCTGTGCTTACCGGGTGTTATTTACAAGCAACACAGGGACTGAACACAGAAAACCCAGACCGGGCCCTCGTATCGAAAACATCAAGCACCAATTACAGTTTGTGGCTGCCGACAAGAACTCAAACAGAAACAAACCACCGATTGAAAAAAAACCACCAAAGTGTTGCATGCGTTCCCACAGAGGGAGGGTGAGGCGACCTGCGCCGCTTTACGGGATCCCAGCATGCAAAGTACGTACATCCTGGTTCTGCGGACCCTGCTCAAAGATCAGAGACCCTTCCTCCTCCTCCTCCTCTTCCTCATTCTCATTCTCCTGCTCAGCCTCACTTCCTGGAACCTGAATGCACCCAAGACACAGCATAGGACGCAGTGTGGTGGTGTGAACGAGTCGTGAAAGGGAGAAAAGTCAGCGGGTATCCTTCTCTTCCACACTCTACCCTTAGCGCACAAGCCTTTTAAATGTATTAATACAAACATCACGCTAGTAATCTAGTACACTATTGCTTGCACTAATATGTAATTCAGAATGAAGCAGACACACATTAGAGAAAGAGCAGCGGTGAAACAGCAAAAAAATAAAGAAGCTGACAGCACAGAAACGGACCAGTAGCACGTCAATGCAGTGGAGCCACTGTGTGCGTTTACTTGTGAATGGCAGGTTAGAGGAGCAAAAACTTACTACGGGCTTTATCCCCTTGTCGTCCGATTCCTCTTCTCCCTCTGGGCCGCTGTCCGAATCTTTTCCAGTGAAAGATCCAATGACGACCGGCTTCAAAACAAAAACAAACAATTACTGGCTGAGACAAACTAGTTGTTTTTCTTTGCTCCCTCCAACTTCCCCCAGGTAGCTGAAACTAATGAAATTATGAAAAGATTTATTCATTTAGCTGAGGCTTTTATCCAAAGTGACTTACATGCTATACAGTAGGCTGTAGACACAGCAACGGTGAGCAATTAGGGTTAAGTGTCTTGCTCAAGGACACAACGACATGGACTAGCGGAGCCGGGGATCGAACCACCGATCCTCTGATTGAAAGACAGACCTGCTAACCACTGATCCACAGAAACAGAGAAAAGCCCCTGGGCAACAATATGAGGATAAAAGTAAAGACTAGAGCTCTCACAATATAACGGTCAAACTCAGCTACATCAGGATCTGAGGTGCAGCTAAAGGCGACATTTGGAGGATAGATAACCGGAGCTGAAAGCGGCCTTCGGAGGAGACGTACCTTGGGTGCAGTGAGCTCAACCTTTGGGTTGTTCTCAACCTCCCACAATCCTTCATTGAAGCCTTTCCTCTTGTTGGGCTTGGCGTACTTCTCTTTGTTTTGCTGGTATGGAAAGATATCTTTTGGGCCAAGAAACGCTCTGTTTGAAAGAAGATAATCCTGAATGATATAATTCTTTGTGGCCTATTAAACATGTGGTGTGTTTACTGTGAGATGGAGACGCGGCACAGACAAAACAGAAAGGTAACTCTATTCAACCAATCATCAAATATTCATGCATTTAAAGACACACCTTCAACTGAGCACAATGACAACTCAATAAGCAAAATTGTAGCCAATTACTATTTGAAATAATTCTACTAAGATGAACTCTTTGTATGAGAGTGCACATGATCAAACAACTTTAAAATAATACAAAATAATTACATTTGAAACAATGAAATAAATTGCTTCATTAACCACTGTGGTCCACTTCCTGCCAATCCCACGAGGATTTAGATCAATGAAATTAAATGTTCACATGTATCGGAGGGCCGGTATACATAATTTAGTTGTTTTTACACCTTTTTAATAATAGCAATACAGTATACAATAAAACTAAACACTGGCTGTATGTTCGCCATCATTTCCTGCAATACTACTTGTGAGCACATCCAACTAAAAAAGAAATAACAAAGGTTGTTAGCTGTCGGTTACTAACGTTTCATGGGTGCCAAAGAAGAAGATGGGTAACTTGATGTTGGATGGCTTCACAGCTCCGTCTGGGACTTCATCAATCTGGCGGAGGCACGAGGGAAACAGTTTAAAGTTACCTACAGCCATGACCGACAGAAATCCACACAGCAAAGCAAACGTTTCTAGTTTCTCCGTCTTATGTCTATAGAGGAGGGTGGGAGATATTTGCTGTCTTCTGGCGGATGGGAGTTTGCACATGAGTTTTTATTGTGTATTATAATTGTAATAAAATGTTCAACACATTTGCATTAGATATAGATCCAGACTTACTCTGGCAGGCCAGTGTGGATAGCCCTTCATCTTGGCAAAGATCAGATCGCCAGGTTTCCAGTCTCGAGTCATGTTGAACGTATTAGCAAGCTGGAAAAGGAAGACGAAATGAAGTTAATACACACCTTCACATGTGTGCGGTGCAATTCACTTAATCAATACCGAGGTGCGTGTACTCAGGCTTGTAACACGCGTACACAGCCATTCAGTGCAACAACCCCCTTCACCGTAGGCCGCGCAGGGGTCTAGACGAGTGAATATTATATTATAATAGTCCAGTAATTTGTTTTTGCAGCACAAATACTTACCAGGAAAACACAACGCACCTCTCCGTCACAGTCAGTTGCACGTTTTCCGCTCCCGCGCAGGACGTCGACAGACTGTACCATTACATGGCAGGAAAGGGGGGGAGGCTTTTTTAATTATACTTCGTTACTTGTGTTGTTTATTTTTTACGAAGCAGAACCCAACTATTTAGGGCACTTTAGGAAAATAATACATGCTGTGAAGTTATAGTCAGTCATTATTAAGCCAATTGAGATTTTATTTGCGCGAGTATTTGTAAAGAATAACCACGCTGAGCATCTTAGTATTACAAAGCTCGTCTACTCAAGCCTTTTGGTTGACGTATGCGTTCTAAGAAAGTGGGCGTCAACTTCCACGCATGCGCTCTCAACCCATAATATACAAATATGATACATCCACGCTAAACGTCGTTGCCATATAAACTAGATGGGGCACACCTCCAGTGAAATTCCTTCTAAAAGTATACAACATATTAAATCTACGTTTAATTGTATGTGTATTTGCGGTTAGATGTAAATCTCGGATGTTATTAAAAAGCATCAAAGTGAGAGGTCTGCTGCTGCTCCTCTCTGATGCTTGGTACTGATGCTGAGGCTCGGCGGTCTTATTACAGTCTACGGTCCACAGTGAGAACATCATGTAGAACATGGCTCATATCTCTGGTAAAGAAATATAGTTTCATTGTTCACTTTTGTTAGACTTTAATCTCAACTTCTTAATATTGAATCTATGTAGGAGTGAGTTAATAATTGACATACATTGTACAAGATTATTCAGTGACCTCTAGTGGTGAGATGCGTGAACAACATATGAAGTGGAGCAAAGTAATAGCTGTCCATGTTTTGGTATTTGAGTCAAGAGCGTATAATTAGAACAGCAAGCTCACATTCTGCTTTTCCTGATTTATATTTCATTTGATATGGAGTTTGGTGTGAATGCTCAATAAAAACACATTTTAATGTATTTAACTGGGATTTACATTGAATCTCACAAACCACCGAAGGGAAAGGAACTTTTTTGAATGACAGTTGTTTCCTTGATTAATCATGAAGTCTATTAAATGTCAGACACTACTAGAAAATGGTCGGCACATTTTTCCTGCATCCTAAATTGATATCTTTAAACGTCTTTTTTTTTGTCGATCAGCACCAAAAACCCAACAATATTGAATTGCAAAAAAAACAAAAAACTCTTACATATGAGATGCTGGAACTTGACAATATTTGTTTGAAGGAAAAAAAAAACTCAACTTTCAAATTGTTTTGTTTTTTCACGATCCAAGGTCCTATGGGTTTTGTATAAGGCTGAAACAACTTTTTATTTCAGGGATAATCAAGGGCTTAAGACAAAAAAAAAATCTATACATTAAAACATCCCATGGGCTCCAAAGAGCTTTATATTAACAAAACACTGCAGATGGTGAAAGTATATGAAGGTGACCTCGACATTTGGGGCCTGATACAGATACACAAGCAGGCTTACATAAATCCAAGACCGTGTGTGTGTGTGTGTGTGTGTGTGTGTGTGTTAAAGACAATAGAAGATGTTGATAGTTGAAGGACAGGCTCATCAGCCACAGGGACCCAGACAGGGGGATAAGGGAGAAGAGGAGGCCAGGATGGGCCAGAGGCGAGCGGATGAGACAAAAGGAGAAGAGAGAGGTGGAACCCGGGTCCATGCCCAGGAATAACTCACGGGAGCTACCGGGCCCCCTGCCCAGCCTGCGAGGTGAGAGACCTTGGTGTTGGACCCCAGCCAGCTTAGTGGGGTTCCTGCTCAGACACACGGCTGTAACACAGGCCATGGATGGAGCTATAGAGAGATGACAGTGTGTGTGTGTGTGTGTGTGTGGACATAAACACGAGTGTGTATCCTTCACCCTGGCAGACGAGGTGTTGGCAGAACATCCCAACCCACTCTGTCTCCGAGGGCCACAAAGTCCTGCTATCCTTCCTCACTCATTTGTTAACCTGCCTCTCTTCTTTGCGGCGCCCTCGCTCACATGCTGAGGGAAGCTACTTTATGTATGACCAGTGCCATTCAAAATCACCTCCCTGTACTTTACGGCTGCCCTCTGGCACATTATGGCCACGAGACGACCCAGAAATGGGTTCCGGTTTCATGAAAGGCAATTCACCTTTCATGTTCTACATCACCGAGCATCTATACAAAACACTGCTGCACAGATAGATGCTGCACAGCTGATTGACCACAGACACACACAGGTGAGCGGCAGGATCTCAGGTGAGCTCCTGATTGGTTTCCCCTTCCCAAATGTTCTTTGTCATTCATTACATAAGACAAGACATTTGAAGACGTCACCTTGATCAGTGGAATTACAGCAGCCATTTTCAATTTTACAGACAAAACAGTGAAGTAATCGTGAACAATTATTGTCAGATTAATCGTTCATGGAAAAAATGTTAGCTGCATTAGTGCATTGGTAATACTAATCATATTATGTAACATGTACAAGTATAACACACAAAGTGGTATTTTCTACATTATTAGTACATTTTTCTGATAAAGGTTACACATATTTACTTGTGTTAAATTTTCAGAACAGGACTTATATATGCATATTATATAAAACAGTCTTTATAAAGAATCAACTTTTGTGTGTGTTTCTATGTGTGTACATGTGTTCGAGCAAGTGCACACACACACACACACACACACACACACACACACACACACACACACACATGCACACACACACTACAAATGTGCATATTGGTTGTCTGTCCAAAAATCTCCCTATCAATGCTAAAAGTAAACCTATAGCAATAACACTCGTTATTTTAAATATAAATTGTAATGACTATATATGTTGCTGGGACAAAACCTTCAGGACAAGTTGCATTTTATTTATATTTCCCAAAGCCATAAAGGCCTTCACAATCTGCACACATTACAACATAATCTATCTTTAAACCTTCTTTTTGAACAAGAACAAACTCTCCAAAAGAAGAGGCCTCACCCTGAATAACCTCATCTGCCATTAGTCTTATCAATACTGATGGGAATTTAAAAAGGTATCTCAGCTTCAAACTTTGTGCAAAATCATTGATTTGTGTTTTTTTTTCCCATGTGGCATCATCTGAAGGGCACCTACCCTGGACTTGAATGAGCGATGGTGTCCTTGAGCTTGTGTGTGTGTGTGTGTGTGTTTTTTATGTGCGTGTCATACACATGGATTGGCATCTTTCCCCTTACTGCTGGCAACCCTTCAGCATGTTCGGGGAATGGACGGCGGTGCCACTGGAGAATGATAAAGTAGTCGCAGGACGGGTCAGAACATTCATTAACACCACACCAATGTTTGTTGATAAATACGGCTTCATTTGGCAAGGACTTGGCAAAGCAGAATCTCACACATCTGCATAGTTGTCGTGCAGAGGCCTTCATCATAGTACACGTTGGAGGGTTTTCCTAAATAAACTTGTATTATTTAGGCAAATCAACTTTAGAACAAGCACGTTGCCTTGTGCAGACCAGGCGGCTCTGGTTCATTACCGGGAGAGAGCATGGGAGAGGGTACAGTTTGGTGGATTTCTAAAGGAGGCGTCCAAGAGCTTCACACATTCACAGCTCAGAGAGGCAGGAGCGAGGAGAGAGAGAGAGAGAGAGAGAGAGAGAGAGTGGGAGGGAGCGAAGGAGGAAGATAGAAAGAGTCAGGCCCTCGGACAGCAGGTGAGTGTGTGAAGGCAGGGGATGACAGATGCTTCTGTCAGCGTTCCAACAGTCGCCGCTTTGTGGGAGCAGCACAGATGCCTCCCCCCCACCCCCCCACGCCTTCCCTCCCTCCCTCCCATCCCTCCCTTCCTCTCGACAGGCTGTGATGTGGGGATAACAAGACAGGAGCAGTCCTCTCAGCAGCGAAGTGACCACACTGGCACGGTGCTACATGCGGACGTGGGAGAGGGTGAGGTGATGGAGAGGTCCAGGCCCGGGGCCCGAGGCTCGAGGAGGTCTCAGCGGCGGTGGGGGCGGGGTTATAAATGTGGGGGTCAGTGCGCGAGGACAGGGGAAGGGCTCTCTCTCTGAGCTGTGGGAACCAGCTGAGACATGGGGTCCGCGGCGGTCCTGCCTGTGAGGCAAGCAGATGTTTTCACTCGGGGGCGTGCCAAGTTTGCAGAGCAACCTTCAGCTGCTTGGAGGTCAGGTCTTTAATAAGGGGGCTGGGCGCGGGACATTTCGGAGGCAAATGCTTCAACTTTGATACAACAACATATTAATTATGAAGGTAGACCATAGGGCAGAGGGTTGTAGCGGAACATCCCACCCCACTGGTTTGGAGCCTCAATCAGGCTGGCATTAGCCAAGACTGGCTGGCAGCTTTACTGCTGTCCCAGCACCCTTTCAACCAGACCTCACCGGTGCACAGGCAGCAGTTTGGGTCGCTTCAATCTCCACTGGCTGTTGTGTTTGAGGTGATATCCAAAAAGCAACAGTTTATTTACTTTGAAAAGCAAATGTTAGTGTTTAAAGCTCCCTTACAGCTGCTCTTATCAACATGTTTAATTCAACAAGGAATGAAATGAGACTAGATCGGGACTGGGGTCACCACTGACTATATATAAGAAGTAGTCACTGTGAAGTCACATGGTGTTTTGAGTACTTTGAAGTTCAGCATTTTTTTTTTTTTGCAACCAGAAATGACACAAGAGGGTGGAGCCAAGTAGACCAGAACATGATGACCAAAAAGGTTACGATTAACTTCCATCAGCTGGAAACAATAAAAGAGTTGTAGGACGAAAACACGGACCGCTCAGAATCAGAATCAAAATCAGAATCAAAATCAGAATCAGAATCAAAATCAGAATCAGAATCAGAATCAGAATCAGAATCAGCTTTATTGGCCATGAGTTTGTACTCATACATGGAATTTGACTCCGGTTACACATTGCTCTCATCGTATATATGTACATATTATATAAAAATAAACAAGAGAAATATAAAGACATTAAAGACAACAGAGTAGATCACAGAAACTAAGCATCAACATTAACATTAACTATGTACAATATAAATATATATCAAATAACATATATGTGAGCATAAAAACAACAACAATAGACAACATTTTTTGGATATTAGTGCATAAGGTTGTAATAGTGCAACTCCAAGACCGGACAAAACTGTGGAAGTGACCTGTCAATCACAAGGTAGCCCCACCCTAAAGCATACTCTGCTTAATGGTATATTTTTCTCTAAATGGGACCATACGTTACTAAATTAACATAATTGATTCAAGAAGAAGTCTTGAAACAAGCAATACAAGTTCAAGGCACTTCTGCTTTGGCTTTAGTTTTACAGACCCGGAGGATGCCGCCTGGGGGTCACTAGCTGACAGAGAATAATCCTCTTTTACAGCTCTTAAAGTTGATTATATCACCACTTTACTATCCCCACTCTCATCAGCTGTTTCCAGCTAAATAAAAACCACTCTGCTAAACCCACTGTATGCCACCTGCCAAACACCAAATGCAATTGTCAGGACTAGATGCATGTTCCCCTCAGGATTGATAGAGACCAAACGAGCTAAAAGAAGAGTAAATATTGGACCAACATTTACCAGGTGCACATGACTTTAAATCTGAATCTTGCGCCGTGTCTAACTTGATCACCAGAACAAATTTCTAAGAAAATAATGTGTCAATATTGTGTTTATATGCTAGTTACGTTGCCCCCGAGATGCAAAAAAACCTCATGCAGGTTTGCACAATATTCATAGTGTTAGTGATTCGGATAAGGCAACAACATTTGAATCACCCTTGATTGTTTTTGCTTTGCTGTGCAGTCCAATTTCACCGGCTTTCACCAAACCGTCCATGTGAATTGTGGGAACCTGTTTCAGCAAACAAGCTCACACAAGCCAACTGTATGATACCTGCCCTGCATGAAATAGCAGAGCGCCAAAATAAATGAGTGTCTGGTGAAGAAAGTCAAACATCCAAAAGCCAGCGTGACCCAGATATGTTTCTCAGGAGCTGAAAAGTGAGTGAATATCGGGATGATATTCCACAGGTGGGGAGAAAGAGGGCTGTAGGGGGCAGTTATCGTGGCTCAGTCACAAGTTAGGTAACAGTTTGCTGTCACATCAATTAACAACAGCTTTGTTTTCAAGCGTTTTTCCTGTCTTAACTAAGCCTTGGAAACAGTAACACAGTTTAGGACTATAAGCATCAGCACCTTCTTCTGCTGTTTTCTAAGTATATTGACAAAGGACATTTGGAAAAGCCGCGAGGATGCACCAAGTAGGACAATTTGTTTCATCACGGAGCCACAGTGATTACAAAAAAAAAATGATCCTCAGACTTTATCACTTCCCAGCCCGATGACTTAAGAAGGGAGTTTCACCTCATCTCAACCTTTGCATTGATTTTCGAGAGAGTGGGAGATCTAGGGATTACTTTGGAGAGCAGCAATGAAGACCTAGCTTATTGGGTCTTTTTTGTATTTGGCAAATGGGCTTGACAAAGATGGAGGAGACAAAATCTAGGGCTTACAGCTGCGGCACCCAATCGGGGGAACTTGAAAGCAGCGCTGGGATGGGAAGCTGGGAGAGTGGGTACCTCATTTAGGAGTGGTGAATTTGGGCAGGGGGCATGGGGAAATGCTTAACGTAAACCACAGAGGCCCCAACAATCGTCAGAAATTGAGACGTTTTAAACCTTTAACCGGGGACTGTGATCAAAGCGGCAGCGGATCCTCACTTGAGTGTGAAAGCGGAACCGGAGGGAACAGAGGGGATTGTGGGGGATCATGGCAGGTTGAAAACGTAAAATCAGCACATTAGCTTTATAAGGGCGTCAGAATATAGGATGATCAGGGGATCATTGGACCCATGGGGGACCGGAGAGAATCCAGTATGTGCCAAGCTGAGCGGAGGAAAAATGAGGCCACTGCTCACAGGAAAGCCTCTCTTATCAAAGATGCAGTTAGAGTGGGAATAATGTTGCTCAATTCCCATGGAAATCAACTTCATACACAGGTTTGGCTTGAACACTCTCAAACTATCTTCAAGTACATGTTGTCATTTGCAAATAAATCTAAAGCCAGCGTGCACTTTACAGTTGAGTCACATTTACAAATGAGCAGCTTTCATCACGGCAAACTTTTCTCTCTAAAGTTCAGCTGCAAAGTCATTTACAACTCTGACAAGCATTTCATCTCATCAGAGAGAGAGAGAGATGCCTACATAACAGTTCATCCTCAAAACCTCCCCTCTGCCATATTCTATGATCCGACGCGTAGCAGGTCCAGGTATGGACCTCACGTCTCCCACCCTTTAAAACCCACCTCAAACGCAGCACAAATTAGTCAGGTTCATCCCCCCTTCTCGCTGCAGCCTCTCCAAGTCGCAGGGCTAATTCAGAGGAGCACTAGGCTTGGGTAGCAGGGGTTCTCGCTATGCTGAATTATAAATCAAAGAGCACTTACATGAAACCGCTTGCTAATTACATGTTCACTTCGCTCCTCTTTCTCCCTACCGTGTCACTTTACACTATGATCACTGGGAGGCGGTGGAAGGTACAGAAACCTGCAACTGGCTTTGAGCTAATCACGGCTAAGTGACTGAGCAAAGATGATAGCAATTATTTTTCTCTGATTACCATGTGCTACATTGATGTTAATGCCCACCACTTGCTCACACTTTGGGCTCTGTCCTTGATGTGCTCTCCCCAGCTAATACACCCAGAATAGAGGCCGAACCGCACAGCTCGTGCGTCTCGTCTCTTCTGTACCTTCGGTTGGAGATATTTTTATCTGTAAAATCCCTCTTCTCCTGCACAGTATTTGTGACTTCCTCATCCCCTTCATGTCCTCTGAGTGTCATTCCCCCACCCTCCCCCCCTTGCCCCTCCGTCTGCGGGGCGAACCAATTCATCACTGGCCAAAGGAGGGCCTTCACTTTGTCTGTGTTCGAGCCGCTCCCACCATAAGCTGCTCTGCTAATGAAAGGGGGTGCTGCGTCCTGGTCAGTCCACGGAGACTTCAGGGGGCAAGAAGTCCAGTTCCAAGTCCAACTTGGGGAGGTAATTACCCCTCTGGTGGACCGCTGAGAGGAGCCCCTGCAGCCGGCCAGAGCAGCTCACACTCTGTGGACTTCCCCGTATGGGCCTGTGGCCCGGCCCCCATCGTTAGGGAGGCCCCTGAAGCCGGATGTCATATGACCCGGACGGGGGTGATGCGAAGGGGTCGTCTCAGCACGCCTTGGCCCGGGTAGCCGGTATTGGCGAAAGGATCGGAGGACCGGTGCCAAACTCAGCAGAGGAGAGAAGGAAATGGGGAGATGGAAGAGGAGGGGCTTTGACAGGAAGAGGAATGAACTGTCAGGGAGATATAAATAACGAGGGGAAAGCGGGCAGCAGGTGACCCGCTGCAGGGCTGCCTCGTAGGGACAGTGACCGGCTGACCTCTGGGCTGGCTCTCGCGGCGGCCACCCACTGGTCACCCACTTCTACACTCTTCACTTCACTTCAGACGAGAGGCTGGGGGTGGATAGCCAACATGACAGAGTACAGAGAAGCAGAGATCATCATCACCAGCAGACGGCTTTTAAAAAAGAAGTCCGGTGTTTATGAGATCTGCCCAGATGAGCAGCTTCAGGTCAAAGAATTGGAGCACAGACACTCTCCGGACATTTTCTTATTACATTTGTGGCCCATATGCACTTGAACGTTACTTGAGTGTTTCCATTTTGTGCCACTTTAACTCGGCTTTAGTTTCTAGTTACATACAGAACCTATGCTGAGCTTATGATGCTCATACATTAATGCATCAGAATTGATAATACAATAATGTGACATTCACAGGGGCAATCTTCTGCATTTTGAGTATTTTTACTTTTGATATTTGACATATATTTAGCTAATAATACTTGGATTGTAAAACGTCCTTCTTAATTCTTTCCTGTAAATCCCATGTTCTTGGATGACATATTCAACTCTTTTTAAAAACTATTATCACATTAATCTCCATTTCAAACAAAGTAATGACCGTCAAACATACTTCAAAATGCTCTACTCCGCCCCCCAAATAAACAACTGATCGTGAACTGAAAGATTGACTTCAGTCTACAAACGATAACCTGATATTTCTGGAACTGAGAGTATAAATTTAAGAGCTGACATATCCTGAAAGAACTCCCTCTGGCTGTTTTTTCTTCCTTCCTCCACCTTTTTTCATCATGAATCAGTGTCTCAGTTTCTAATGTAATTTACTTCAGTGAGAAGCCGGGATGCCCATCATTCCCTCTATCCGTTTCTGGTATTGATCCTCCTCGCTGACCAATTTGAGATCTGCCTCCACGGGAGCTGTTGCATCCATATCTGCACCACTGGACCACACCCAGATTCAGTCCTTCACTTATGGTATCAAATGAATTGTATTTTGGACTTTGGACTCTGTAGTCTCTAAACTCTACTCAGCTGCTGAATAAAATGAACTTCCATGTTATCCGCGTTACATTTTCTTTTGCAAACCTGCCTCAAAACCTTTCTCTATTGAAGCCAAATTTAATTGAAATGTTACAAGATAGGATGTCACATTAAAGTCGGGTCAACATCTCCTTTTAAAAAGCATTTCCTGATATTTATTTTACTGTAAAAAGAGTCAGTAAAGAAGCAATTTAAATAAAGTGACTGATTAAATGTGACGGGTCACAGTGAGTAATCCGATTTACTGATGAATCAATGCAAGAGGATCCTGGAGAATCGTACAGCATCAGTGAGGCTCACGGTCACCGTCTTGATTAGACTGTCCTCTGTGGTCTCATGGGGCCACATGAGGCCCCGTGGAGAAGTTTACGATTGTGTGTACATGTGAATGGGCCTCTGTGCTCTCCTCCGAGCACATCTTTGCCCAAGGCGGTCAAATGAACCGTATCCCATAATAGTCATGCTTCTGCCCTGAGGAGAGGTGACAGCAGGCCAGGCTGGAGTCGTCATGGCGATGGCCCGTATGGAAAGTCGATACTTGGTGTGAGACGAGGGGTTAGAGGGGAGGGTGCAGAGCAAGGGTGGAAGGAAGTGCAGATCAATTTTACTGTTTGATCGTCCACAGGCTCTGAATACATGTATATTTTACGATGGCCTCTCTCTCTCTCTCTCTCGCTCACTGTGCAAACATTGACATTCTTCATGTTGATTCGTGACTTCTGTGGATAGAGACTTTATGTTATCCAACATCTTGGACTTGTTATTCCTGCAGTGGTTTTCCTGTACTCCTGCAGCCGGGCTCAGGTGGCTTTGCACCGGCCGGGCGCTGAAGGTTGTGGCCACCGCTGCTGCACAAACACAGACGGCAGTTATTCTGGCCACCCTCCACCACCACACACACACACACACACACACACACACACACACAAAAACACCTCTTCATGGCGTCCACACCCAGCCAAAGTCATGTGGACCCACACTATCAAATAACAGTTTCCTCTCCATCAGTGGCTCCTTCACTCCTGACCGCACAGACATGGATACTTCACGGCACATTGTGTTTTTTTTTTTTATCCGAACACTTGACTTAACTTATTTCTTACACGTATAGCTCAAGACACAGGCAGAGAAGACAAACTTTAGTTCTTTATTCAAAGCTCAGTGATGCAATCGTGACGCAAAGCGCTCCAATGCTTGGACAGTGCCAAACACCAATGAACAAATGGTAAACAGTGTTGCGTTGGGTTGCGTTCGGCTGCAGCGGTACGATCAGACAAATTGTATGAATGTTGGCGTTACAGTAACACAAAAAGCCTCTTAGCCTGACAGTGTGGATGGTCTGTATGTTTCAACTTACTTGAAATGGTCCCTAACAGATTTACCTTTAATATGTCCCTATTAAATGGTTAATTTCTAGTACATGAAGACGTTCATGGTGTTTGGGTATAACATGAACCCTCAACAATGGGCCAAGGGTCTGGGAGGATTTGGCCCATTTACAGCTCTCTCCTCTTCCTATGGCTATCCATGCAGCATCCCTCCATCCCTGCAGTCCTTCTTGTCCTTGATCCGGTTTAAAAGAACAGCCACTGCTGCCATAATTATGATTTCATTCTCGACTCATTTAAAATCGCCGGATTAAAGTGTTTCAAGGCTGAACAGATTGGAAATAAAGAGGGATTTGAGCAAGAGTTAATGAATCAGGCCGGCTGGACACTTGTCTAAATTATTTATTGTCCGAATGATATTAAATATATGTGGAGATTAGCAATTTAAAAATCTAAAAGGGGGGGTAGGAGGAAAAATAAAAGTGCTTGTCAGGCCATGCCTCTGTAATGTGTGTTCAAAAGGCATATTCCCTCATTGCTTCAGATGCATAAATTATGTTGTTGACTGGGTGTGAAACGGTTTTATTTTCTGGAATACTTCACAAGTGCTGCAACACTCAATGTGAGATCAAATAAAATGACACAAGTGGGACCATTTTAATATAACTTGTATTTCACTCCACTGACCAACGAAATTGATGATGAACTTTGAACCTCAAATTCAAGCCAGCACGAGTGAGATTTCTTTAAAGGGTTCAGAAAAAAATGGACATTTTTAAATCTACAACTTGAGAAAACTCATTGATCGGAAAGTTCAGAACAGATTCTAAATGGTCTTTGAGTTAACATTTCTCTGTTAATGTTTTCTTATGCTGATAAAGGATTGTTTAAATCACCATGTTTGCACACTTCAGTAGAGGAGGAGTAACAATATACATAACAAACAGTCCTGCATTCATCTATACGTAAAATCACATGTATTATCAACTAAATTAATTTTATCAAAAGGGAAAGAAATGACAGAAATTGGTGCCTATCAGTGTTAACTTAATATATATTGTATTACTGGATAAACATTATTGATGCATGGATATGTACATAGTTTAATCTATCTATATAACCTCACCACATGTTTTGTACTTAAAAAGCTTAGTTTGCAAACCATATGGCGGGTCAAGATATGTAGTGAAGGAAAAGTATAATATTTTCTTGTAAAACGTAGAAGAGTAGAAGTAGGTAGCATGAAAATAAAATACTCAAATTAAGTACAAGTACATTATATTTTACTATCTGTAGATCAAACTCCTCAGATATATGAAAGGAATAAACTCAAATTGATATGGTCACAAAAACTAAGGATTGCTCCTTAATCTGTGTTTCACTTCGTCAGTAATACCAGAGAATGCATGTTAGTATGCACGTGTGTGTGTGTTTGTGTGTGTGTGTTTGTGTGTGTTTTTATTCCACTGAAAGACTTAAATCTCTTGTGCAATTGAATTTTAAAGCAAGGTAATAAAACTGAATGATCCACACCTAGAGGAATATCTGACATATGGAGAGAACTGGGGTGCTTATGGGATTCCACTCTGTCAATATGGATCTTAATACCACTCAGCCTTTCCATTTTATGTGTGTGTGTGCAAATGTTCATCATTTTCTGGGAAGCACTCTCCGTGTGTACTATATTTTGTATTCTACTGTTCACAGCTTAGCGCGTGTGTACTCTTGTGTACTTGTGTGCGCGTCGGATCCTCACAGGAGCTGCGGTGGAGCATAGTGTGCGACCTGCACCGGCCCTCTGCAGCACGACTGTGAGCTAATAACGCGGCAGCAGGGCCTGCAGGACCACCTGTGTGCCGGCCCCGGTGCACCGGGCCGCCGGCGCGCTGCAGCTCTCTCCTGCCTGACCCCGCTGACCTCGTCCTGAGCTAATGAGCAGGTAGGAGCGGGGTAGAGGGGTGGTGGTGGTGGTGGTCGGGGTGGATGGGGGGGGGGGGGGGGGGGGGGTTTACAGCAGCTGAGCTTTGCCTTGGGGTTCCAGATGATGACATTTGTCCCCGTGGCTTAAAGACTGCGAAGGAGGCGGCGCCGCCTGTGAATGTTTCACTCTCATAATCACAGGAGGCAGCGGGTGAGCATGCAAAGTCACAAGAGCTCGCGCACACACAAACATATCGAGTAGAGCCGCATGAATAATTCACGAGCATTAATTATGACATGCCTGTATCTCAGTTTGGTGCCTTTGCTGAGGGCATGTTAATGCGACTCTGTCTGTGAGGATAGCCCCTTCCTTTGCTTTCTCGCCTCCATCCTTTTCTCCCTTCATGGACTCAGCCACTGCTACCAGCTAGCCACAGGGACCTAATTAACACAACATAAATGATGGGATGCTGATAAAGCAGTCACTGGTGCCATCACAGGGCAGCATGCCGCTGCGCTGGCTTTCGCTGTCCACACAGTAGACGGACGTGGCCGACTGTGTTTACTTGGTAGAGGGAGTCTGTTTTGCTTGCTAGCAGAGATGTGGGAAGGATGTGTGTGTGTGTGTGTGTGTGTGTGTGTGTGTGTGTGTGTGTGTGTGTGTGTGTGTGTGTGTTCATCTCCGGCCAATGCCACCTCAGTGAGGGTGTGATTATCTCTCGTCTGGCAGTTCACGGAGGCTGTACTAATTACTGCTTCACACATTTGAATATTATTGCTGCAGACCCGCCATCTTTCCATCTTTCTATCTATTTATGTTTTGTGAGCTATAAGGAAAGTAGATATTTATTATGATTTATGTTATATGTAGGTGCTTGTTACAGAGAAGTTTGACATTTTGGTTGCTGGTTTTCTTGCCATTCTTATGTCTGTCAGTGTGTATACCGTTTCTGGATGCATTGACCTCCTGGCCGCCTCACATTGACAACCAGACTCCAAGAAGTCACGGCGCACAGCCAAGACATAGTCTGGCACATAACCTTTCACCTGGAAAAAAACAAATCATCACTTTTACACAAACTAGATATTAAGGTAGGCTGCAAAATACTGAGTCAAGTCAAGTTTATTTTTATAGCACGTTTAAAAAAAACACATGCTGTTCAAGTTAAAGAGAACAGAGAGTAAAATATCTTCCTCAAAAGCCAAAAACAAAACAAAAATCTAACTAAATAAATAGAAAAATAGAACTGCACAATTATAAAACAGAAGCACATCTAAAAATAAAACTTGTATACAATGTGTACTTGTAAACACAATGTACAAAAAAAAACACTAAGGTCTCTGGCCTTCTGTACAATCACCTCATATCTTACCCAGAACAGCCTCATGCACTTTATTTACAGTGTGAGGTGTAATACTAAAACATAGGTTCACATTTTCCAACCCATTGTTAAAAGTGTGAAACTGCTCGGGTTCACTCATAAATCTCTGAGTATAAGGCTGCAGTAAGGTATACGATCCAGAAAAGTATTAGTGCTTTTCTATCTGGCCCCTGTATTGTCCTCACTTTCCTCTGATGGAGAGCAATGCAGGTGAAGGGGAAGTATGAGTTTTGTTCTCCGGCTTCCATGAACAGTAAATATCTATATTTGTATACACAGAGACACTCACCTGTCAGGCAGAAGCTTGTCCTCTTGGACAGCGAACAAAGCAATACAGCTCCCCTCAGCAGTCCCAGATGTTTGCTGTTTCATTACACAAACAGCAATCCGCACCGGAAACACAGTGACAGTGTTCCTTTGTGGCTTTATTGCAAACCCCGGAGCCTCGCTATTGCAGGTGATTTCCTGTGACACCTGTTTTACAGTTAAACATGTAATGAAAAAGAAAAGATCCCTCGTGGTATGTTTGCACAAGTGTTTGCCTCCTCACAGTACTCTTCTCAAGTGTCCTTTTGGTGCTGCGTCTACTTGACCCTCTAAAACAAAAGGCTATTCCGCCCATAAAAATATATCAATGTTGCATGACCGAGCAAACAAAGAAGGACAGGGGAGGGGAAATTCACAGTAAAATCTGAATGGCCTGAAGGGCTTGTGTGTCCTCCCCTGAAAATACTTCTAAATTGATGTTGAGCAGTGCAGGTCCAGAGGAAACATGTTAGATTATTGCATTTACTACAGGTTAGAGCCCCATATGAAGGAAGAAATGGGATTCACTGACCAGTTAAATGATGTCTCGAGAAAGTGATTTTTCTCCAGCGCTCTTTAAATCCATGCCATGCGCATTTCATGTCTGTCAGACCAGTGAACATTTGGTTCAGGATACAAACGCAGGGGGATTGGGCCAATTATTAGTAAGTATTGTGGAAATATGGCAGTCAGCAGTTGACAACAGAGGAGTTGTCTCCCTTTGTCTCACACAGGTGTACAATACAAATAAATTAAAGGATATTCAAGGCCTGCAAAAGTCCAGCAACTGAGGAAATATTGTAAAAAAACAAAACATTTACTTTATTAGGTAAATCTGTACAATCAAATGCAATCCAATACAGCTGCTCGGATATTAAATCTATCTTCATGGAGACTGATAGAAATTGATGAAGGTGGTCTTGTACTGGACTGCATTACATTTGTATTTAAAATCATCATTTCATATTATATATGATGGTGGTTGAATATTAGAAACATCTCTCAATATAATGCAATCCAGTACAACCCCACTAACCGTGAACTCAGTAACTAAAATATTTGATTAATATTTTGATGACAATGCAAAAAAACAAGAAGATTATGGGCATAATAAAAGAGACTATTTAGACAGAAATATATGTAATACATTTTTTTACACAATTCATTCTTATTATACTATATATACAATGTTTTTGAGAAAACAAGCCTATAAATAAAACCACACCACCTCTCTGAATACTCAGTTAAACAAAGCTTCGTGCTGTGGGGCTTCACAGTCGTCCCCAGGATGTGGGCAACTGTCCCAGACTCCGTGTGCCCGAGAAGACCCGAGGTGACCCGTGAACGCTCCCTGTCAACGACAGCAGGGAGCCAATCAAAAAGGGCATTTAAAGGATGACCCTTGGGTAAAAGTAGCGGGAGATCAGAGCTTTGAGTTTGCAGAGGCCTCACAGGCAAAAGTGCATATAAATATTAAAAGAGTAATACAAAAACAAAATATTGCATTTCTGTTTTTTTTGGGGGTTCCACATCACTGGATTACTGCCCACATATCAGATTATTTTACCTTTATTTTCAAATGTCAGGCTGAGATCAACAGCGATGACAATGAGTTACAGACAAACAACAGAAGATAATATAAAACATGCCACAAAATTTAAATTACACTCAATTATTACAATTGTCAATAAAATCATGTAAACATATTTCATTCTCAAAATGACCAAAATGGCAAATATTGTTTTTCAGTAATTCTAATTATTTCTATTAAGGAAAAACGAGCCTATCAATCTTAGGAAGAATTATGGGAATGCCTTTGTCATGTGATCAGGCTATTTTAAGGCAGTATGGTAATCACATCGTCGATACATCGTCATTAAACATGCAGAATGCTGCGCTTCAATGAAGCCAAGACAGAAAGCTGTGGACTTTTTTTTTGTTGCCTTAAACAAAACAATAATATTGAAAAAAAGTCGGCACAATTGTCAGCAGCAGGCTTGGGAATATACAGAGAAAAAAATAGAATAGTCAGCGAGCCAGTGGTCGATAAACTAAGACAAGATGAGAATGAAAGTCTGGAGCCGTCCGCTAACCTCCAGCAATTGAGTAGACAAACCTCCGCCGTAGTTAATGTAGACATGTTGGGGACCGGCAAAGAGAGGCAGTGGACTTAAACAACACTAAGGGCATGATAGCTAGTTCAGAGAAACAAAGTGAACGAAACAGTGGGCTAATGAGCCATGAAAAGATGGAACCCACTGGCTCCAACAGCCCTGCCAAAAAAAAAGAAAGTGAGTAAATATAAAAAAACAACAAAAAAAAACAAAGACGATTCCAGCAGCTCTTGGCTCTTGAGGAGAATCAGGCAGTGCTCAGGTAGCCGTGTTCTCTGTTTATCCAAGAACAACAGAGAAATGCGCCGAGGTGTGTTCCTCCAGGTGCATTGTGGGCATTGCCCACGGATGCGCTGTTTGATTTGCGCTCGGCCTTGCTGTTGTGCTTGTCTGTGGGCTCTTGACATGTGCACTGCCGCATGAATAATTGAGGCCTCGCACGCAGTCAGGGTCCAGCAAGCACTGCTTGCGCTCTCTCTTTCGCTTTTCCTCAGCCCTTTTCTCTCTCTCTCTCTCTCTCTCTCTCTCCCTCTCTCAACCTCTCCCGAAATCTCTTTGTCTCACTTTCCCTTCCAGTGGAATCAACAGTCAGTCCTTGACAGGCTCCGTCTTGAAGATGTTGTGACACTGAATTTTAGTGAGATTATAACTGAGCCAAATTGTGTGTTGCCCTCTGTCATCCATAACTTCTGCTTTCCAGATAGTTCCCATGCGGTAAAAACCTGCTCTCACTTATGATTTCATCCAGCTGGCCCCTCGACTTAAGTAATGTCTGTGACCCCTATTAAGAATACATTGATTTAATAGAGATAGACCGCATATTATTAACTCTTACGTTTCAATCTCAGAAACAAAAGACATTTGAAATGCAGATTTTTGATAACAAATCCATGGAGACATTTGAATATGGCGTCTATATGTCCCAATCAATTATGTCCTGGGACCCGATTAGTCCACTTTCAGCTGCTTTGACTGACGCGCGCTAGGCGGGAGCTCTCGTCAAGCCCATACCAGAGGTCTAAGCTGGAGGGTGAGATAAAGAACAGCCATACCTGGGTCAGACTGTTGATGAAGACATGCTAAATCAATGAGAAAAGACTAGAGGAGATGAGAATATATGAGTGGTCTGTCTGTCTGTATCTCCCTCCCACTCTCTGGCTCCCTCCCCCTTGCTTTCTGCTTAATACTCAGGCCAGTGCAGTTATCAGCCCCAGCAGATAAACAAGTCTGGCTGCCAGATATAACTCCAATATATGAAACTCAATCATAACTCCGGAAACCGACTGGGAATATGAACGGAGGAAAGAGGAAAATGAAAGCTGCCATGCCCACAGGGCAAAACCCAAGGTCCCTTTTGGCAAAGTAAAGCTCCCTCTCTTCCGTCTTTTCTATCACTTATTTATCTTAGAAAGTCCAAAAAAAAATAAAAAATCACCATGCAGCAAACCCTTTTCTCTAACCCCCCCTTTAAAAAAATGTTGTGAGCATGATCTCGCTATAGTTTTTATAGTATATAGCAGAGAAGATGCGCTTGGTGTCTTCATTCTGGAGTTCAGGACACTGATAGCTGTAGGGTACACGTCTCTGAAGTCTTTTTCACTCTCCATCTTTTGCCAGTAGGATCTCTGTGATTTCCACTTGTCAGTGAGGGCCAGTCATGCAGAGGGGATGGGACCTGTGCATCAGAGGGAAAGAGAAAACTTAAAGGGAGAAAGGGGGGAAAAAACAAAACAAGTGTGTGCGTGTTGAAGGGGGGCGACTAGCTTTGACTGGACTCACTCATGCTTTGACATTGACGGCCCTGGGAGAGGAGAAGAGGACCAGCTACCCCAGAGGACCGTGGAGAGGGAGGGAGGAAGACGAGGGGGTGAACTGCCAGAGGCTGCTCTCGGCTTTGAAGCGGGGACTAGAAAGGGCTGAGGGCACTGTTAGCCCCCTTGAAGTGGTTTCAGCACTTGTCACTCTTTCGGGCATCGCCTAGAGCTGCGGACAGCTCCGCTCTTTCAGGATGAGGTCCCACAATGGACTCTGCAGCACTGATGCTCACCTTGATGTGGTGACTTGGATCAATAGTCAGACCAGTGAGCCACTGGCACCAGCATGTTGTGATGTTAAAAAGTAGCTGAAGTGCTTCTCAATGCCTGTGCGCCGCGCAAGTGAGAGGAAGCGGTTCCTGTCAAGATCATCTCAGCAGCACACTGCAGGCTACAAAGTACTGGAAAGCCACAATGGATCAAACCATACAAAGCTGCTCCGTGCAGAAAATAAAACAAAAATAGATACAAATAACTTTAGGTCTCATCTGTACATTTTTAGAAGAGGAACTTACTCCACACTTGTTTAAAGTCATAATCTACATGATGTATAAATAATCAGCAGAAACAGTAATTTATTTATCTATACCTCATATTGTTGTTGCCAATTTGCGCAGCCAGCAGTTACGGAGCAACATTTTTATTAATAAATGAATGACGTCACATTCAGGTCAGCCCCTGCTCCTCCAGCTTTTGCTACTCAATACAATCTTTCATTGAGCATTTCTGTTATCATCTTTCTGAAAGAGCAACGGTGAGAATGGGGTTGGAGCTGAGCAACTAATTATGAGCTAATTTTAAAACCACTAAAAATCAAAGTCCTCATCAGACGATTGCAAATGGGTTCCCAGATTTAATTTCAGCCAACACGTTTCTCCTCTTTTGCTTTTCAATCAAACTGTTCACTTCAACTAAAAGCCTGTTTCAAAGTGATTAGTCGAGGACTAATGCAACTGCAATACCAAAATCTTGCCTTTTTGCATTCAGATTCTGCATTTAAAATATATAAGCTCAGCAACAACATTGGTACTGCATCGTAACTTGTCCTTCATATCCATACCGTCCACTAGTGAAATAAGACTAGATGTAATCTCTGCTGTCTTCAAGCCTTAATTCGACTCTGTCTTGCTGTTTTAACGGATGTCTGAACTTTCTGCAGCTTCTTCCTGAACAGAACAGATCCAGGAAGGTTTCACTGTATAAGTCGTGTTTCTGGCCACCAGAGGAAGCTGGTCTCCTTTAAGATCTGGCCTCTATCTCTTGATCTCTATCTCTCGCTCCACTGTCTCTCCCAGACACAGTAACCAGTAGCGTTTTTGCAAAAAAAAAAGCTGCCTTTGCATCTGAAAACTGCAGATTTAACCAAATCAGTAAAGTTGTGGTCTGTAAAACCAAAATAATGAGCTCAAAGACAAAATCTCAGGTCAACTGCAGAGTCAGAACTCACTTTTTTTGGGTTGTCACTCTTGAGCATTCAAGTCGTCCTGTGATATAATATAAATGATGTAATATTAAAACATTGATGACATGCTGCTTTAAATATTTGTTTACCCTGTGTTGTAATTAATTCATCATATATTTCTCTCTATAAAAACCTGTATCTTTGCTTTAGTAGCCCAGCTCAATAAGTAGCCTGAAATACTCCTGCTCCCAAAGTACCCACTAAGTACTATTAGTATTTACTGCCTGTGTTTCCTCTGGCCCCTCGTTCGGCCTCTCCTTTCCCCAAAGATAGATTACATCCAAGACAGCCTATGACCGATGGATAGGGGGCACAATGCCTGAGCCTTTGGAGAAATATGTGCTTATGAAATCATAAATATTATCTCAAACACTAATTAGCATTAAGAGCACTGGTGATTTTATTTATCAACTTTAGCCACAATTAATAACCACAGCCTTGAGAAGAGCACGAGGCAGATAGGCAGGACATGTGTGCCGCGTCAAGGCCGTAAACCCATTACACACATAGACTGATTGAGGCAGCCCCACTGGGGGAATAAGTAATTGTGCCTGAGAAATTTTAATTGCCCTGAAATGCATTCTAAATTACACTACCTTGTTTTCAGACAGAAGTAACATGGCTGAAGGGCTGGGATAATGGTGGAGTGCCGTGGGTCCAGTAATGGGTTGATAAACACCAGACGACCTTGCTTTTTTCTTTTTTTTTAATACAGATTTTACTCTGTGCTTCTTACAAAGCTCAGACTGAGTGTTCAGTGTTGAGCCTGGAAGTCAAGAGCTAACGCGTAATGTGTAATGTTGCACACTGTTTTATTGTTTGACAGTTTTTGGGAAATTCCCTTATTTGCTTTCTTGCCGAAAGCTAGATGAGAAGATTGACACCGCTGTCGTGTTTGCCTTGTAAATATGAAGTAACAGCTAGGAGGTGGTTAGCTTAGCTTAGCTTAGCACAAAGACAGGAGGAATCAGCTAGCTTGACTCTGAAGGTCCATCTACCAGCACATCTAAAGCTCAGCAACTAATACATTCATGCGTGTTTGTTCGAGTCAAAACAAGTTGTAGTTTCCTGTCTTTGTGCTAAGCTAGCTGCTAACTCCAGCATTTAAGACAAGAGATAAGATTGTATTGATCCCAGCCAGAAATTCATGTTACAGACAAAGAGACAAGCTAAGCGGCAAGAAGTAAGCAAACATAAAGAACTACAACATGAATGAAAACATACAAATGGACCTGAAAGAAATACGAGGGTTTAAATTAAAAAGTAAACACATATGATAGTGGTAGCCATCGTTTCATCTAACTCTGAGCAATTAAGCAAATAAGCTGTATTTCCAAAATGTATATTCTTTAACAGTAATCTGTAAACCACTCCAATGCTCCACTAGCTGGAGACATTACCACTCAGATGTGTATTGGACTGACAGATACTGAGCATGGTTAAATGGAGGAGAGGAGATGGAGGGGATGAGTTAAGCACAGTTTGAGGATGAAGGGGGTGAGATATCAAGGGGATACAGGGCTAGTGATGGTGGTGGTGGGGCTACGGGCGGCAAGTGGTCTCATTGCTAATTATCTTTATTGTGCTTGGCTGGCAGTTTTTCTATGCAGGGCCTGTCGCTGGCTCTTGTGTGGGAAGCACTCCAGAGCTCTCCTTAGTGGCCCCTGGCTAATAACCGCTGAAGGAATCACAAGTTTTAATCCCTGCTGGATCCATCGCACAGCCTGGAATAAGTGAACGTAGGCTACGAGGACCGACTCGACCACTACGCGCTTGACAAGCAGTCAATTATTGGAGTGAGTTTGTGGAGGCTCAAACTGCAATATGTACATCCAAAATGTGCACTCTAGATGTGCCTTAGGCCTGCAGAGTTCCTGCCCGAGAGCAAAGCACGCAGACGCAGTCAGGGCCCAAAGGTGAGCCTCTGCCTCACCTGCTTCACTCACCGAACCTCCTACTCTCGGATTCTCACCCTCACTGTGGGGGGGATTACTCAAGCCCTCTGCCTTGAAAAGTGAAGTGACCACTGGGCAAAAACAGAAAAAGGCTCTGACAGCTCCTATGCTGTAGGAGGCGATTGATAGATGTTGTTTTCTTTGCGATCCATGACAAGCACCGTGTTGAATTACCTTTCATTCAAATGTTCACATGCACACGCGCTCTTTGTCTGGCGCTCACAGTGGAGTACTCTGGGAGATTTTTGATGATTTATGTTTCCCAGAGATCTCACAACCCCCTTTTAACCCTCTGGTTGTTGCTGGGGTTTGCATCACCTCCAAATATTTGTGTGAAATTCAAGAGGGGAAACCTATCAGATGGATGAAGATTGGACTGATGTGTTTGCAGAAAATCAGTAAACAACATTAATTTCATATGAATTAATAGGAAAGTAAAAAGTGGCAATTCTCACATGGGTTTTTGCTCTCATCAAGCTGATACACTTTTGAGGTAAAAGTAAGATATTAATCAAAGTTTTGAGCTGATGACTCAAAGTCATTTGACGGCAAGAGCTCCTTCATGCCGTGCAAAAAACAAATGTACTGAGTAATTTGCTATTTTCTAATTTTTGAGAGACCTTATTCAGGTTGCGTGCAGAGCTCCAGACGCTGATAGGGGGGCTAGCCTGCCAACTCTGCAGCGAAGACCTCTGTACTGTAAACTCCAACAGAATAACCCAAGAGCCAGTTCATCTCTGTCGCTTCGGGGGGAAACAGACACCATAAGTAAAGCCAGATATAGTTTGAAAGCAGCTTAAGATCATACACGATCTTTAACATCAAATAAATGTCCACATGGATATTCTTAATGGGTTTAACTTGGATGAATTATTCAAATCATCCCCCAATGCCTCTCTCTCTGGCGAGTGAATCCACAATGTACGAATGGTCATAGCTAAATGTTATCACTCTTCTAAATCTTTATTAGTCAGTTTTTCAGTGCAATCTATCTGCTGAAAGTTGATCCATATTTTTTGACTATTGAGAGTCAATAGAAATGCAGAGAGTTGAAAACATTTTTTCTCGTTGGACTGTGATATTAAGTCTAAATGATGCCTTGAAATTAAAAATATACTTCACTTGACGGTAGGATGTGACAGTGAGAATATATTTCAGTCATCATCAAAGTCTGTCTTAAAACACATTCACTGTTTGAATTGTAATCTGCGTTGAGACAATAACTTGAAACTTTATTGTGGTTTACCCAAACATAAGTGTAAAAGAGGAATTTATGTGAATTAATGTGTCTTTAATTCACTGATTAGTCATAGCTCATTCCCTTTATCACTCAACATCACACGGTATATGTAGCACATACTTTACGCAGAATTTGGGCTTGAATTTTTACATTAATAATATTTTCATGGGCTGGTTGGTAAATTTAATTTAAAGCAGAGAACAACAGTGAATAATTGGTCTCAGAAATGCGAAACACAGCGGCCTGCTGTGAACTGTCAAATCATCCAGATTGCTTGACTTTTTGAAGATCTTACCACATGTGGACTTCTTCTTGAGGCCAATAAAGAGGATCTCTGCTAAAGCTCTGTGGGGCACCCACTTTGATACCCACCCCAACGCAGCTTACTGTGACAACACATTACAGTGGGTCTCTGTGAAGCTTATCTCTAATAAGGGATGAAGCGTTGCTTCTGATGGAGCGGCTGAATGCAGGTTGATCTTTACACAACCGCTTCAATAGTGACTGTTAATGATGATGTCTGAGAAGAAGTGTTGATCATGGACCTCTACTCGTGCCTTTCACTGAGATCTTTTATTGTATTTATTTATGTTTCCATATTATAAAATGTATGTTTTATAAAAATCCTTAATTGATTTATACACGATAAACCAGATATAACATATTTGTAGTGTCAAATATATGAGTAACATTTTCAAAATAACAATATAAGCCATAACTATAAAAAAAACTCTAGATTCAATAAATATCTTTTTTAAAAGTGGTGATTGGCTGCTCATTCATTTAGACCAAAGCAACAGTCTACAACCCTTTTGTTTGTAACACAATCGTGTCATTTCAAAGAAAGTATCTCTTAAATATATTATTGTCTCCTTCGTGTTTCCTTCGTCTTTATTTTAAAAAAAGGCAGAATTAAATAAAAATAAAGTCATTGGAAAAGAGTGGTTTTCAAATAAAAACGGACTTTGGAAGTATATTTTGAAAAAAAACAAAATTCTGGAATCAAGTGATTTGACATTTAACATTTTGGGTCTCTAATCCAGGACTATGCAATACATTATATCTTTTCATAAACAAATGTTTATTTATATGATAATACTGTCGAAGCCAGCTTCAGCAACCCATTCATTGTGCAGCATTAAACGTACATGCTAACAGACAATAAAAGTTACATTTTTATTTTTGGGCTATACGTTATCACTGCTCTTACGTCACACACACTGGAGCTCACGTTGATCGTCATCTTTGAGGATTTATTCGTGATTAGCGACAAGAAAGACGTCCCACTACACCAAACATTTGACCTGACATAAATTTGGTTTTATTTCTCTAAAACACGAGTGAACTTTGGTGTGACATTTGAAAGACGGAGGCAACTTTAGACAAACTGACGTGGAGTTGACAGGATATTTTCTGGACAGGTAACAGGTGAGCTAGCGAACTAGATAATATTGTACGTAAAATGTGAGCTTGCCAAAGCCTCTACTAAAGAGAAGTAAGTTCCCAATATTTTCACTTAGGGTTAACATAAAGTGAACTTTATATTTTATCCCAGTACTTGTGTCAGTTTGTACTCAGTTTTTAATTGTTTACGTAACAGCTATAGATGAAACTAATACAGTCCTGCAATAACTCTCCCTTTTGTGAAGATACTCATGTTAAATATTTTTTAACGCTGTTTTAGAGAGCTGCTGCTTCAACCGTATGATAATTGTGATGGTTTGTGATACTGTTGAAAGGTTTATCGTTAAACTGACAGGTGTTGCTATTATTTTGTCCAAAGCATTTACATCAATGAGGATAGGCTATAAAACAGGAGCACCTGTTTCATGAAGGTCAACAGCACCACAGACTAAGTTACGTCCTTGAAAGTACTCTGTAAAGTAGTTTAAACTTCCTGAAAGGTACTTTATTGTACCTATTGAGTTAGTTGCCAGTGTACCTAACAAACTGGCGATGTAGTTTATCTATAACCCGCCTTTACAGTTACAGGTTCACCAAGTTAAAAGGTGACTGATCTACAACATCAAGACTTAAGTATGTCGCTGATATTGAAACATTTTAATTTTGGTCTTCATTTGTGAGCCGACTACCTGCTGACCAAAATATAGTTTGTGTGATTATTTTATTTTGCCATTCATAGCAGGAAACCCACACGTAATACCCTTAACAAAGGTTGAATTCCATTTCAGTGAGATTGTTTCAGGGTCCTGGTATTTTGCATGCTGGTTCAGTGTTTACTGGGTCATTTGAACAGAAGAGAGCTATGTTCATTTTATTGGTAACACGTGCTTTACCTGCTGTGAAGTCAAAATCTACAGAAAAGGGTCTATTAAGGATAATTAGCCCCTTTTAATTCATACTTTGATGTTCAGCGGTTAGAAACGCAAATATTACTTAGTGTATGTGGAAGCACGTTGATAAAAATGCTGAATATATTTATCACATAAACTGGTAGTTCATCCACACTTTCTTGAGATTTCCCCTATAAGCTCAAAGTAGAACATAAAAAGAAAAAAGGCCTTAAAACAGTCTCTTTGGCATGACAACTTCTTTCATGTTAAGCTGAAACAAGGACCAAATAGACAATAAACGCTGCTGATGATCTCGCTGTCAGACCCTGCCATTTCATATGTAACAGATCAAATTATGAGAGACCTTGCAGTGCAGTGCCGAGGCTCAGCGTGGGATTAGGGGGCAACTATCTCAAGGCTGTGCTTCTCAGATAACCGCACCTAAAGCAACCTTTTCTCAAACACACAATTACCCGGCCGCTCCATCCCCCCAATCCCCTTCACCACCTCCCTTTTGAATTTCATCAGGGGCTTAATTAGTATACAAATAAAACTTCCCTTATCTCCCTCTCGCCCTAATTGGCCTGTCTTTAGCTATGCCTGGTGAGAGTGTGTTAGTGTGTGAGAGAGCTGGGACCCCTGTAATTAGGGTGACCGTGTTCACCTTTCCTCTCAGACGCACGGGTGCTCAGGCAGCCCGTGGGGAAGGAGGGGCTCCACATCGTGCTTGTATGTTCACATCAGCGTGCGTGTGCGTGTGTGTGTCTGTGTGAGTTTAAGGGTATGTGTGTTGGTCTGGGGGTGTTGAGGTGAGATGGGGGGGGGGGGTGCGCTCAGGATTATTGCTCTGCAATCATTCTTGGACCGTCCCGAAGGTGTTCTCATGAGCCAGGAGGGCTTTGGGTGCTGCTGGTTCCCACTGAATGGACGGGGCATCTCACTTTTTTCATTCTCTCTCTTCTCTCTGTCGTCCCCCCCCCATCCCTCCCTCCAGCCCGCCCCCTCCACAACTAAAGTGTTTATCGATTATCTCGTCCCGCTCTTCAACAACTTAATATTGGGTGACAGTGCACTGTGTTCTCACCGTAATTAGAGTTCAGCTCCGAGGTGGGGCTGCGGGGTTGCGGGGGGCAATTAGAACCCTTTGTTATTAAACTTGATTCATCTCGCTGCTGCTCGGCTCTGCCCTGCTCCGCGCTGGTCTCCACTGCTCCCGGATGCTTACCAAGGGTATCGGGCCATCCAGCCTCCTGAAATTGGCTAACCCGCAAATTATCATGTTTGCTGCTAGACTTCCCCCATCTGCCCCCTCCACCCTGAACCCTTCCTCCCAGGTCTCCTCTCCTCGCGATGCCAATAACACACAGTAATAACTGTAAAGATCCCCAGTCAAATCCACTCAGATGCCTAAACTTACAATCACACCAGAAGTCCACGAGAGCCACTGAGAATAAAGCCTTTACTGTATGGCTGCCCGCAATGTTTGATCAACGCGTTTCATGTTTGGTCCTGTTACCTATAACGACACAGTTTGTATTTACAGTCTCACTGTTACCGGATTCATTTTAAACCATTTCAAATGGCGATGCTGTAATTTGTAGGTGTTGCCAAGGGTGTTGTATTTTGTTTGTGTGTTTGTTCACGGGGAATTGGAAAAATCTATCAACAGATATCAATGAAATTTGGATGAAGGTGAGGCCATGAGCCAGGGAAGAAGTGATTTGGTTTTGGTGGAAATCCAGATGCAGTTGCTGAACCAGGAATTTTGCCAATGGATGGGAGTATTATAACATCTTTGTTATTTAACTATATTTTTGGAAACATGTGGCAAGTGTATCTGATTGTTGTCAAATGAGGATTTTTTTGATGATTGATTTTGATGCTTTGAATTTCTTCATATCAAAAAACTAAAACCTAAGGGTATTCAAAAAATGTAATATAAAATATATTTATTTAAATATATATATATATATATATATATATATATATATTAGTTAACTGTTAACGTTAGCTGTTAGCTCTGTGTTAGATCTGCAGCAGACTGCCAGTACTTAAGCATTTTAACAAATAAATACATTAATTAGTGTCCTATTCATTTAAATTGCATGTGTTCTGAAAATAAAATGATAACATTTAGACTTTTTAACAGTTTACAATGACTCTGAGATGGTTGTGCCCAGCCCTATGTCAAGTGTGAGCTCCAAATCGTTCTTGTGTGCTCAGTAATCTACCCTTTTTGACTCAAACAGACATCTGGGCCGCACATTGCTGAGGATTTCAGTTTTAAGAATGTGGTGTGGTAGTCCTGGCAAGTGTTGAGGCCTTTTTACAGAATGATGCTGCTTTAACTGCTTTATTTGTAATACTACTCCTTCGCTTTAGGAAATGGTTTACCATTGAGTCGTGTCCACGAAAAATAACTGCTGTGCATTAGGAGATGTAGCTGTTGGCGGTGTGGTGTCACTTTGAGCAACAATTTAGCAAAAAGAATGAACTTCCTTCTAGCACCACCAATAAAACTGTCAACTTTGTGTTCTCTATTCCTTCGTTACACCAAACATTGTTAGTTTGAAGAGGTGATGTGAGTTGACAATATTCTCCCTCCTCTCCCTTCCTCCCCCGTCCCTCCGCCCCTTTTTTTTTGTCTCCTCCGGAGTCTCCAGGAGCTTGATAAGGAGCTTATGGGGAAAAGGAGGAAGATCAATCCTGGTGTCAGCAGCTCAGCGCACATCTCTCCCAGTAACGGCAGGACAAGTGTCAGCTGGAGGAGAGGCAGCCGCCATGCAGAGACAGAGAGAGAGGGAGAGAGAGAGAGAGAGGGGTGAGGGGATGCTGGTGGTTGGGGGGGAGGATGAGAAAGAGAGCCCTCTGCATGGCAGCCAAGCGAGTGAGCAAGCGAGCGGCCCAGCCCAAGGGAGTGCACCTCCAGTAGACAAAAGATCAATTCTCTCCATTTCACTCTCAGCTCCTGATAACAAGCAAAAGTTCAGCGAGCCCAGGAGCTGTCTTGCCTTTGAAATGTGCATTCTGGTATGCTACACACATGCAGTTGCACAATTAAACTCTCATACAAATGGCATACACACAAACACAGTCACACTCATCCGTTTAAAAGAGCAGAGTGTAGGATTGAAAAGGTGTACTGGCAGAAATGTAATGTAATGTACATTAAAGCTGCGTCGGGGTACAGGCGACCGCTGGACACGGCGTCCACGAGTTAGACGTTTTTTTTCCTGCATGAAGAGACGCTGGAAATTATGCTTTGCAAACAGTCCACCACTTCCTGTTTTATACAGCTATATAACAAGAGTACCGCTATAAAGCGCACCCTTTTATAAGCCGCATCTAACTAAATTGAAAGAAAAAGCCGTATTTAATCATAAACAAGCCGCAGCAGTTTATAAGCTGCTGTTGCTGCTACTGCCCCATCCCCACTGGTCCCACCAAAAAAGTAGAGGCTTATAACCCAAATTTTACAGTAGACAACATCATGTAACTGTCATGTATATCGGATGCTGTTCATCACATAGCGCTGACTTCCTGTTGCCAGTAGGTGTCAGCTATGACTGACTGTGAATTTTATTAAGCATGGCAAGTTTGGGGCAGATTCGAGCGAGTCCAGTGGAGCTAGTTTCCGGAGAGGCCGGACTCATAAGCACAAACAACAGTCAGAGCTTTACTCCTCGCAACCCGTAGGCGCAGGGAGGCGACCCTCTGGTTCTCCGGGGAAAACTCCAACACGGCGGCGCTCAGCCGGGGGGCTCGTGAGTATCCTCACTCCCGCCCGGCGCCTCTCACCCTGGGCAACTCCAGAAAAGGACAAAGTTCAACCCTTCTCCAGGAGCTTGGTTCCAGAGCCAGCGCTGTGCGTTTTATTTTAACCGCTCTTAGGGCTCTCCCCTGAGACCTGTTTGGCAAGGGCCTGATGCCCCGGATAACATAGCTCCTAGGGTCACTCAGTGGCGATTCACGGAGGAGAAGAATGCATGTTTTTCTATTTGAGTCGAGTCCACCGGATTCAACCCTGGCCGTCACGTGGAGAACATGTAAACTCCAGCGGGTCAGCAGTAGAGATAAATAATGGGAACACTGGTTTTGAGGTCATAGTTATTGTTTCCTTGATGAGGATCTGCAGCATCTAACAATTCAGATATGTTATATATCCTATCTGCAGTGAAAGCAGCTTCCCTTAGTTGGCATGAGGTTTAAGATAATACAATGGACAGTAAGAGAAAACAGCACTAGACCGGAAGCTATTGCATTTGGTCAGAATCAAAACATAATTTGGGAAGACACGTGCCAAGGGTGTGTGGTTTTGATCGTGATTGCGGGTAACATTGTTATTGGCAAACGGCTATGGTCAGTCAAACCAGAGACATGCATCTTGAAGAGCTTCATTTAGTTTTTCCCCCAGACGCAAGTGTTATTGATAACATTCTCATTTGGGGGAGTTTATGGAATATATTGTTTCCTTCCTGTTTGTGCTGGTGCTCGAGTCACAGCACTTGTTTTTGTTAGAGTTCCCTCAAAACCACATGTTTGTGGGTGAGCCCTAACATGTTCCTCATTAAAAGTAACAACTTTTTCAAACTTGAATTATTGAAATAAATGTGGGATGAGATGTCACATTCTTTGTCAAACACTGACACACACACTTTAAAAACCGCACTTCACAGTCTGGGAATCCAAACCTTTTTTCACCTTTTTTTTTTACCAGTTCCCATAAAAACTTACATTTATCTAGGTCAAGTGAAAATAACTTCTCAAATATATTGCCACGGTTCTATTACTTCAAGTCAAACACCAAATGTATTGCGAAAGCGGCCCTTATTTGGCTTTTTGGTGTTGCTTGATGAGTGGACATTGTCTATTTCGATCGTTAATCTGTCTATGACGGTCTAGAAATCTCTGCTGAATCCCACAGAGGCTGATGGTGTGTGACAGCTCTGTAGCTGGTTCTGTTTAAGCCGGCCACAAACCGAGAACAGTTCTGCGGAGGTTAGAGCCTTGCCATTTCTCATCAGAGTGAAACCCAGAAAACGGGACACTTTCTGTCGATATTCAGGACAGGCGCTGACCCCCCTGTACCACAGGGGACTCTCTACTCAGGTGCTGCCGGCCTCCAATTCAGCAAATGTTGATCGAGTTTGAAATTTGATTTATTTACATCCCCCCCTTACGGTCCTCCTTCATTTGGAGTCCAAATGTCATAACAGTGTCTGTGTAATGTACCCAATGATTAGGTTTCTCTCTGGGACCCATATCCATGGCTTCCAGCAGATGGCCCGCACCTCTTTGATTATGGAGATTTATTCACTGGGAATGTTTACAGATATCGTCATTACATGGACATCCATAGCTAAAGAGGCAGTAATTACGGCAAAAGCTGTCATCCAGTCAGTGTTGTTTTTGTCATGTTCTGGCTGAAATTGACCTTTTACATGATTTTCAATTACTGGAGGGAGGAGGGAAACGGAGATGTCCCTGTAGTGCAGCTGTCTCTGCTGTCTCCTCTCCAGAACATCTGCCCATCGAACATGGCAGCATCTCCTCTGTCTCCCCGTGAGGTCGCCTGCCCTGCCCAGGACGGGCAGGTGTGTGCTGGGCCCGGCCCCTCTGTCATTAAGCGGCCCAGCTGTGCTGTCACGTCTGGCAGAGAGGCGGGTGTCATCCATGACCCTGTCTCAGCCCCCTCGGAGGGGCATACACAGACCTTGACAGGGCAGCTGAGGGTAAAGCCATGCGTGGAATATCTATGAAGGACGGCCATGTCGTCCCCTCCTTGCACCCTGGTGGGCGCCACCGCCGCATGCTTGCCTACCCTCCTGCCAAAGTGCAGGATGGGCCCTCATCAGCCATGTCAGTCAATAGAAAGAGAGGACATCACATCTCCCCTCCTGCTGTGTCCTGTGTGTCTTTTCAAAGGAGAGTTACACACTTGGATAGAAGGACAGAGTGCTGATAGACATTTTCACTGAGGCAATACAAATATTATTCACTAACAATGATTTTGACTACTTTTATTTGAAAATGGGCTCCGCAGCTCGTACATCTTTTAAACTACTTAATATAATTGGAATTATAAATAAATCATGGCACACCAGTGTGTGTAAAATCCGGAATAAAAAACATTTTACTATCACAGTAAATTATTCAAATTGGGACTGTACAGTATGTTCTTGGTTTTTGTGTCTATTTTTACTCTCCAAAGAGCATTTCTGGTAACTGCCTCTGATATAACACAGGTATGGGAAGGCATGCACGTTGAAGAGTTAAGGGTATAAATTAATATCAGCCAGTGTTGGCAACTAATTAGAGAAATGTGTGAAGGTGGCAGTAAAAAGACACATGCACTGCTCCTGCTGATGAACTAATACCGCCTGGTGAACGTGTTGCCTTGGAAACTCGCCCCTAGTTTTGCAACCCAAGCGCTCTTGACAGATTTCAATCAAACTTCGATCAAGAGCTTTTTCTGGTGCAGGTAATGTCTTCTAACATGTTGTCTGAAGGAAGAATGTAGAAAATATGACATGCCTTGAAACAGGTTGCTAATTTACAGCTCTCAACATGGCAAAGGCTTAGCCGGTAGCTCACAGCTAACGGCGCTACAGTGCTAACGGCGCTACAGTGCTAACGGCGCTACAGTGCTAACGGCGCTACAGTGCTAACGGCGCTACAGTGCTAACGGCGCTACAGTGCTAACGGCGCTACAGTGCTAACGGCGCTACAGTGCTAACGGCGCTACAGTGCTAACGGCGCTAACAGTGCTAACTACAGCAAAAGTGCTGACAGAGCTACAGTGCTAACGGCGCTAACAGTGCTAACTACAGCAAAAGTGCTGACAGAGCTACAGTGCTAACGGCGCTAACAGTGCTAACTACAGCAAAAGTGCTGACAGAGCTACAGTGCTAACGGCGCTAACAGTGCTAACTACAGCAAAAGTGCTGACAGAGCTAACAGTGTTTATCTGGGGGTGCAGGGAAGGTGCTACGCTTCGAGGGTGAGCCACTTCATTCTCTGCTCCGGTAGATATTACTCAACTATAACATAACGTAGTTAATCGTTGTTTGCTACTATATTAATGCTTTGAATCCAGTATGTTGTAACTTTAAGGTCAAACTGTTGAGTGTCTAGTAGCAAGAGTGCAGGAGGGGAATTTATCATCTTTTTTTCTTCCCTGTAGACTTCTCTTTAAATTTGTCGACAGTTCAGTAGTTCATGATATTGTTCAGTGTCTGCGCCACATTTCATGTACTACAGGTACCTGCTTTTTGCCGTGACAAATATGTTGCTAATGATAGAGATACTGACTGTGGCTCAGTGGTTAGCAAGTCGGTCTTTCAATCAGAAGTCGTTGGTTCGATCCCCGGCTCCGGCAGTCTGCGTCGTTGTGTCCTTGAGCAAGACAATTAACCCCTAATTGCTCACCGTTGCTGTGTCTACGGTCTACTGTATAGCATGTAAGTCGCTTTGGATAAAAGCGTCAGCTAAATGAAATGTAATGTAATGTAATGCCATTCCTCAAACTCTGCTCTTTATTCAGTTCCTACACGTGCCATTGAAGAAACTAGCATCTCCAGTGAATGAGCGGTTTGACTTGGTCTTGGGAGTTGACTGCGCAGCAGGTCTGCATGCATTTCAATGGAAGGACCTGCTTCACCTCCGGTCAATGTATTTATTTACTCCATATTTGCTGAGGTGCTGATTCAGCTGCAGAATGTTAATTCCACTCAATAACTTCATGGTTGATAAGGCAGAGGAAGGCACAGATATTCATGGGAGGAAGAGAAAAACAAGCGATTGCGGTGAAACAGTGAGATTGGGATAGACGCTGCTGAACACAGTGGTCAGCAAACGCAAGTGGAGAAATCTTCTCATTAAGTGGACATCGGTGGTTTAGTCCAGTGTAGATCGTGGGAGTCGTAGTCTTACAGCAGTTGTTGCTGCACTGAGACACACAGACGTTGTGATCAGAGCTACAGTCGGAGCAGGAAAACAGATGGGTTGGAAATCAGTAACTGATGGTTGGAAAAAGAAGACGTGCATTTTTATTGGCCATGTTGTATAGTCACAGTGGTGCCAAAAACTGGGGGAAATGTGTGCAAAGCAAGGGACTTTTCATATGCCTAAGCTGGAAAGCAGACATTTTTTTGTGTTGCATTAGACCGTATCGAGGCAATATTTAACATACCAATTAAATTGTGTTAAATGTGGCTACTTATTGGTTGATGTCAATACATTACTTATTTCTTAAGAAGAACAATCAATAGTCAAAAACAGCACAGCTCCTTTTAAATCGTGACGGGACACAAGGCATTGTGAACAGATTAAAGTCCTTCATGAATTTAGGGGTGCTCAATGAAACAGAGAAACACTTGACTTGATATTTACCAGTGGCCCTTCAAAGCTGTATAATTAAGTCCGAACATATAGACTCATCTCTCAAGCATTTCAAAAATCATAACCCTCAAGTGCATATTGCTATCTAATCCACACCGAATCTGCGTTTGACCAGCAAGAGATCAAGAATGTGGTGTTGTTTGGTCATTCTTGAGTTATTGGATTTTAAGGTGTCAGTAGTGTTATTCCCAGCTTCACCTACAGTGCGTACACACGTCTGGTGTTATTGGCAGCGCGCCTTCATCCACCGACACCTCCAGCGTCCCTGGTGGCCTTTGTCACAGAAGAAAGAGAATGATCAATATACCAGTTAAACTAGACTTTCAAAGCTGATCGTAGGGCCTCGTTCTCGGGCCATCTTCTTTAATGAATTTTCTTTCATTCCACACAAGTTTTTAAACATCAAACAATAAATCGGCCAGGGCACAGTAAAATATTTAGATCTATTGACTGTGTTTGAAAAATGTAGAGGGCAAAAACTCTAGTGGTTTGATGCTGATACATTCTGAACACTTTAATCCACCCGAGTGTTTCCTTTTATCTGCCTGGGTTTCTCCAAAAGAGGGGAAAAGGGCCTCAAGAATGTTCTCAAAGATCCAGCAACACTTTCTTAAAAGCTTCTTACCTTCAATTGCTCTTTTCTAACACAGCGGTTTTCAGTGTTCTTGGTACCAAGGCACACTTTAAAAAAAAATACATCCAAGGCACACACAATTATAGATTTTCTGAGATCAGTCCAATCCGTCAGTTATTGTTCGGGTACGGTACCTGTTCTGGAAGAAAACATAATTGTGAATGTACCCTTGAACTACGTAGTCTTAATTAACCATAATTCCGCCATTCGTCAATAAAATCTCACATGGAAATGTGTTTTGTTACAACACGGCAGTGCGACATAACAAAGGTGGAAAGCATCTGTTTTATAACGTTACCATTTCATTCGTCATCCGCACCCCAAAACAACTCCTGAAACAAACCCTAAAACACACACAAAAAACATCTGCTTGTAGTATGTTGGTGGAAATTTGTTTTGACAAAATATCTTTATTCTGTCATGAAAGGTCCCACAAAAGAAAAAGACTTGAGTGGGAGGATGCTGGTAGAGTTATCTAAAAAATCGTCTATCTTTCAATATTGACAGGTTGTGTTCACAGATCAAAAAGAGTGTCTGAAAATACATTATTCTGGAGAAACATTTGATACGACTCAGTGAGTTTGAGCAGAACTATATTTCAGTCAGTGCATTGTGGGTATTTCACTTCTATAGGTTTAGTGGAATCTTTCTTTAGTCAAAGTCACATCAAGGTGAACATCGGCGCCTTGGTCTGACCCCTTGTGGAGCCACTTCCTGATGTAGTGATAAATTGTACTGTGTGGATGCATATCTTTGCACGGCTGGTGCGTGCTTGTGCGTGTTTGGCTGGCGTGACAGCCCGGCCTTGACGTTAAACATCTGTTGGGTGATTCATACGGCTGCGGATGTGGAGTGACACCAAGGCACATCTGCCGAGGTGCAGGCGATCCCTGCAACCTGCCCCTTGAAAGGCCCCTGCCTCACCAACCAAACCACTTTTCTGTTGATTGCGTCATTTTCCCTCCTCTCCACCGCTGCTAGTTCATAAAAGTGACATCCTGCTTTCCCCCCCAGTTGTGCAGGCTGGAGAGCAGCAGATGCACAGCCTTGGGGAGATTTAGAAATGGCAAACACAATGAAACTCACGCACCTGGGAAAAAAAGTAATCCCAGATAAAGCTAATTTTGTCCTTTTTTTTGCCATGGCAGAACTGCAATGCCTTTATACATTAGGAATATACGTAAACTATAGAGGACAAAATGAGTGCTAAACAAATTGTGACACATTCATTTATTAGCCAATCATCATTAAATAAATATCGCCAACAATTTGAATAATCTTGTAATTGAGTAAGTCTTTCAACAAGAAGAATATTTAAACATGTGCTTGTTCAAGCCTGTTCAATATGTGAGGTTTTGCTGCTTTTCTCTGCTTTAGAATATTATAAATTTGATATTTCATTTTTGCACTGTTGAGACATAAACAAGCAATTTCAGACTTGTTATGGGCATTAATCACCTTTTTCCCCAAACATTTTGTAGACTAAACAATCGATAAATTAAGAAAAAAAAAACATCAATAAAGAAAATATTTTTTTGGCGACATGCCTCGACAAGATAGTATTTTAATTTTGCCACAACATAATTATCAGAATGTGTCGTATATATACTGAAACACATACGATACATTAATTTGACCGAGTGCAAAGATTGAGAAATAATTTGTGTTTTAGTGACAGATGCTTCTCCTCACTACTGTGCAGGCCATTGTAATCACTTGAATGAATACAGCTTGACTAATTAAGGTTATGCAGTTGGCTGGCTCTCTCCAAACAAGGCCCGAGTAATGTGGACTGTGTTGCAGCGCTGGCAGCCCCCGTAGCACCGCGCAGACGAGCGTTGATGTGCTGTTCAGCCTGACATGTCAGTTGGAAAGTGCTAGAAAGATCAATCAGTCTAGCGCTTGATTTTCAACCTCACGTTCATGTTTCCACTTAGCTAAAGATATAATTTAGTTGCGGAATAATACGCTTATAAATTGATTTGCTGTATGCTCTAGCTGTGCTGCTCTCTGCCCTGCTGGACCCTGAGGAATATGACTGTAACAGATTAAACAGAAATAGCTGATTACCAACAAACGCGGCCAGTGCAGATGATGATGACTGAAATGCGCTGGATGGCCGTTCTTGAGCTCGCTCTGCATGTTTGGCACAGATAGAGTCCAAGGACGTGCAAGGCCTTTTGATCCGGTCTCTGGGGCGTCCCAGATGTTCCCGCGCAGGGCAATGTCAAGTCTGGTTTATTTGCAGAGGTAATGCCCAGCCATTATACGTACAACCCATCCATCAAACCAAAAAGGAACTTTTCAGGAAGGTGTTTTTTTTTTTGCACGACTACGCAGTTGAGGTCTGTCAGAGAAGGGAGTCGTAAATACATCTTTAGCTACAAATGCTTTGACAGACCCAGGGCACGATGTTTAGTCAGGGCACCCATGGGACATTTCCTCTCCTAGTTAATGCTGATGTCGGATGATATTATCCATCATTTGAAGTAAAACTAAATGTAATATTTGATTTCCATAGATGTCATTGGAGTAGGAGTTGTCCTTACTAAAATCACTGAATAATAATAATCATGAGGAACTCATTTAAGTGCACTTTGACTGACTGAACATCTCTGGAAAAAGTCTCAACCAGTAGGTGGCAGTATGATACCTGAATCTACAACTCCTCAAATCAAGACTCCTCAATCATTATAAGAATAAGCACCATGACTATTTCAATTGCCAACTTGAAATGTACAATACCATCTGCTAAATGTATTATATACGACGTGGTAAATTTAACTACTATTATTACGATGTACTACTATTAAGGATAAAATATTTAAATTTAAAGTCGGATTTTGTCACAGCATATAAAAGCAAACATTCACGTTTTTCCATATTATCTTTTACAGAGCAGTGAGTTCAGCATCAGCAATACATTTTCAAAGCAAAAGGAAAAAAACATATGATGAAATATAAAATAAAACTGTAGCATCCGACTAAAAGATCAACCTGAACTTTAGGATTCATTGATTAAACTCTGAACGGCTTGCTCCAGAGTTTTCCTCTCTGACTAAAATAAGTGCTCTGCTTAAAAACCCCAGCTGTCCTTAGGCTAAATAGCTTGTCTTTTAAAATATAGCTTAATGAGATACTTACAGTTTATGATACCGAGAATACTTTTTTTATTTAGTCTCGAATTGTGGGGGATTTTCTAAAAGTGTATTAACTCAGTAAATTATACAAAAATCGTCTAAATAGACAAATTCCTCTTGTTCTGTTTTTCATCAAAAACAGTAAGAGAATTTTCTTTAGCTTCCCCCCGTGTAATACAGACCTTAAACCATTTTTCTTTTATCGATTTGAATAAAGCTATTGGCGGTTCACCTGCCTTTCCAACGTCTTCTTCCACTTTGTAAACCCAGTGCAGAATTAACACTTATGCCTGAAATGCTTTCTTCCGAAATTGAGGGTATCCCTTTTCCAACTGGCAGGGCGAAGGCTCACGGAGCTCCTGTAAATGCATACGTGACACCATTTCCAGTCCAACTATAACTCCAATCCCCACTGAAAGCAATTAAAAGGTAGCTGAAGCCCAGAGAACCTAATGGGTTAATTTCTGGGCTTGTTGCTTCAGCAATCCTCACCACAATGCATTTTCTTTGTTTGTTTATCAACCGAGCTGGAGATGGACTTTTCTACTAACTCCTGTCACAAAATTATACAACTTCGTGGCTGCACCGAAAACAACAGGCGTCCTGGATCAGATGGTATGAGAGGACACTGAATATTTGTGTAGCTCATTAAGTCAGTTCTCGAAATGTATTTCCTACAGATTAAAAAAAAAAAAAAAAAGGGAAGGTGGTTGCACAATCTGCTACATTCACTGCCTCTTCTCAGAATTAGAGATTTATTTTCTAAGGAGGGGGAAAAAAATCAATTAGTGCTAAATTTATTCATGGATTTCTGCGATCAATGCGAGTCCACTCAGAGGGGCTCAGTGGGACCCAGTTCATCCCAGTTAATGTGTTTGAAGGGGAATTACCATTGATGTTGTTTTCCCTTCCTCTCAGGTCAGAGAGCATCTCGGAGCTGTCACGGCCAACCCGCCACACAGGACGAACTTCCCTCCAGTCCTCATCGTTACCCACAAGGCACCGGCAGAGCGGATGGCGTGGCGTGGCGGTGGATGGGAGGGGAAGACAATCAGGTCGGTTGGCTGTGCTGAATCCAACATACCCACTGTCAGGGAGTCTCCGGCTAATTGCGACTCCAATCAAGGCTGGGAATACTGCCTATTGATTTACCCCACTAAGCACACACTGTAAACAAATACAGAGGGAATACATTATGTGTAAATTCACTCACAAATGGCTTTCACGTCCACAGAATATTCATATAATCCACGGTAGAGCTCCGTGTGCTCCTATTGCATCGGTCGGCTAGGTGAAGAAACGCCGCTCCTCACTTTCTCTTAATTTGCCGCGAACACTGCAATATTAATTCACATGACCTTTCATGACTTCTTGATTGTTTTCATAATTCTTGCATACTTCGCAATGCCGCTCTGAAAGACATGCAGTGTGGTCTTCTGAAATGTTCCTTCAAGGATATTCTTTTCGCTCTTCGTATTGATTTCAAACACTTCCTGCACACAGGCTACATTTCAGGTCAATTAGACATATTTGGGCATTTGCAAATCATTTTTTTTCTTTCAGATCCTGGGGCTCTAAAACTGCACTTTTGGCCCTAACAGCACTGCTCAGATTCTCTGTGGAGCTTGACATTTTGATCCGCATCAGAGACTAAATGATAACAGTTTTCTTGTAAATACTGTTGCCTGCGGGGAGGGTTTAAATAGACTAAGAAGGACTTATCACTCACTCAATTGTTTATATTCACAACTCATCTAAATAGCTAAAGCAACTATGACAGTATATAGTGTGAGGCTGCGGAGTAAGTAGTGCGAGGGGAGACCCACAATTACAGCAAATTATTGTTCGTAATTTTCTAAATTCCTCTTTTACACTTGCAATTATGACCATTTCCCAGAAAGATAGCAAATAGGTTTTGATTGTTCAGTTTGGACTTTCTTCACCAGATGACATAATTCCACTTTTTCTTTCTGTCAGTCTCTTTGTTTTGTTTTGTCTTTAAAGAGAATATCTTTAAAGGTTTTTTTAGTTCATGTATGAAAGAACAAGCAGCCTTTGTTTGAAGTGTTTGTTCTTGGCATCTGTGATCACTCTAATTAGGGCTCTCCTCTCACTGAGAGCGAAAACACGTCAATTCATTTATTTTTATTTCAAACATATCATTGACTGCTGTCTGAGCTCGCATCCACATCTAAGAGAAAGTATTTATTTGAACCTAACAAACGCCCCTCTCTTCAACAATTTTAAATATAAATGGAGGAGGAATTGATTAGTCAGTCGCTGATTTTTGTATGTTTTCTTCCTATCGCTGAAAAAACATAAAACGAGTAAATAATTCCTTTTTACCAATAAGTGCGAAGATTGAACGGAATATTTATTTTGCCTCTAGAGAAAGTCAGCGGTGAAGTTTGACCCATGTGTATCATCATGGCAGCCCAACACGGACACTTTCTGGCTATAGATGACAACATCCCCCTGCTGCAGTACATGGTGAGCCGGCAGCGCCCACACAGGGGAAGATTGACATAAACACTTTTTAATTGAGCTGCAAATGTTGTCAAAAGATGAAGCCATTATTTTAGCATCCCTGACGGGAAAATCTGCTCATGCAAAAAGAAAAAGAAATGTATAATTAATACAGCCAGTCGCATTATGCCCAATGTGAGGCTGCTCGGATAATATTCCATTTTCACTGTGGCACTCTGAGCCTTTCCCAGCTCGCTGATAGTGTTCAATGCTCGGCGGCTGGCTCCGGGGAAAAATTGCTCCTTGTCACATCCTTATCAAAGAAGCGTTTTGTTCCTTCTTGCACACACAGTTCTTATTCCACAAGAAGGCCTGTGTGATCTCTTATACGTGTGTAGATCTTTCTCCAGCATCACCCCCTCCAATGCTCCGCTGAAGATCAATTGTGTTTGTACTGTATGTGAGTGTGTATCAAAGAGTCCCCACAGTCAATGCCTCCACTTATAAGGTAATGTACTGACACGGGAGATTCCACGGGGACTGTGCAGAGCTCTCCGTGTACAGAGGCTGTGCAGCAGAGGGAAGGCTTTGGAGGAGGGGGAACTCAGCAGTCGTATAGCGTGGGAGGAGGAAGCTGGATTGATACACACACCACCACTTACACCGTACTCTCTTCACATGGAAACATATATATATATATATATATACATGCACAGCAACGCAAACACATACATTGTTGGTTTCAACCTCCCATCGAACACCTATTCTGTTTCTCAGAGCCGTGAGGGGATACGCTGTCAGTGAGAACTTTCAGAGGCGCGAAAAAACACTCACCCAGTTGTTTTATTAATCCTTCAGATTTATGAAGGTAGCTGTCCATGCAGTGGGGGGGGAATTATTCCCATGCATTTCAATATTATATTGACCTTCTAACTAGCCAAGTTTAAGTCAGAAATCCATAGTTGCTCTTGTCTGAGAAGTGGGAAGCCCGCTGCTCACCAGCTCCTCCTTCCTGCACTCGCTCTCTGGCAGCTGAGGTGGGAGGCAGGTCAAGCACAAGGCTGGGGTTTGCTGGATTTAACCCAGCCAAAGGAGAGAAGTGGGAGGATGCAAGTGATGGTCTGTGCCTGCGTGTATGGGTATTTAATAGCAATAGGATGTAGGGCACATTGTCCTTTTGATGTGTATATGCACTTGTCAGGGTGTGTGTGTGTGTGTGTGTGGATACACAGCCAGTGACAGAAGGTGACCCCTGTGCCAGTGGTTTATTATGTCTGGTTCATTTGCTAGGCCAGACTCCATTGGCTGTCAGTTGTACTGTCGGCCTGTGTCAGCTGGACAGTGTTCAGTCTGACGGAGTGTTTTTGCCTCTGAAGCCATCCTGAGCAGGAAGGCAGGCAGAGCTATATAACAGGCTCAGTGACAGGTTCTCAAAACAGGCGAGCCATGAATATGCAAACTCTTTCAGAAACAGCCGGGGAAAAAAACAAAAGTGCTTGATGTGGCTGAATCTGAAAATAAGCAATTTTGCCATATTCAAGCAGCGGCATTTCAGCATATTTCTCTGAGAGTCTCACCGTCTCTTCAATTTTATTTCTGTAGCACAAGTTAGAGGGGAGAGTTTCTTGCCTGTTTCATCACTAAATATTAAATAATGTTTCACTTTACTGCCACAACATAATGAAAACGGCAGAGGCATGTGCTGTGGGGATAAAAGGAAATCGTAATTGGATATTTTTGAGAAGTTATGATATTTGTGCATTTTTTATTATGTGATTTTGCACGAGTAACATGTCATGATTGATTGGGATAAGGACCTCCTTTTAGCTCCAACTGTGCCTCCACCCTCCCCTGTTTAATGCAAATTAAGCAAACATGTGCCTTTGATATTGAAATGATCTCACTGCTTTCCTACAAACATTTCAGAAGACCGTGTTTGCACTTTCTCTCTGTAATGTAATTACATATACCTCACCACAGTTATGAGCTATGTTGTGGCCCAGACTTGATGTTTCTTTTGTTCATAAACAACTATTATAGCTGAAGATCATCTAAAACCAGAATAATACAATTGTTTTTTCAATCAATAAAACAAATTAAAGACGAGACCAGTTCACTCACATGAGATCAAAACGTAACAGTTGGAATAAACAACATAATAAGTCACTGATACCAAAACAATATCAAGCTGCAGTAATTGATTACTTTCATTTCAAATTAATCTTTCAAATATTTCTTGATTAATAGTTAATAGAACATTGTGCCTCAAATCTCAAATTCCTAAGCCCAAGCTGACACCTTTAAATGTCTCCTTTTTCAACAAAAGAAACGGCTGAAGATGACCATGTTTAAAGCTGGAATGATAAAAAGAAAAGTGATTGGCATTTTGGTCCTGAAACCTTCCATTCTCCAAACTGCTTATCCTGTTTAGGGTCACGATGGAGAACCCGTAGGGAACCCATGCTGTCACGGGGAGAACACGCAAACTCCACACAGAAGGGCCGCCCGGGATCGGGGATCGAACCCAGGCCCCTCTTGCTGTGAGGTGACAGTGCAGCACCGGTACTTAAACAATCAACCTGAAAACGATCTGATCAAAGGACTTGTAAAGATGAGTAAGAATCTCAGCAAACATTTGATTCCAGCTTCTGGTGCTCGACAGTTTTTGATAATAGTTTCGATAACCAACCATACAAGTGAATCGTGGAGTACAGAGGGAAAACACCATCTGGGGGATTTAATAGAGTGGATTCATGCAGGGGTTTGTAAAACCATGAGTTCAATCATATTTCTTTGGTACACTTAAGCAAAACAAATACAGTGGTTACATTGCACATTTCATTTTGTGTGCTTGCCAGGACTATGAGGCGATAACAGGACAGTGTGTGTGTGTGTGTATGTGTGGATAGAAGTGTCTTTGTATCACAAGCTGCCCACATGGTGAATGCTCGCAGGCCCAGCGAGAGAGACCTCTCGGCCCGGCTCTTCTGGAGAACCAACACACCGAATCACTACTTACCCGCCGTCGTGGAGATAAGCAGTGGTGGATTATTGGCTCGTCCTTCCCACAACTGTCTGCTTCTGTTTTCTGATGCCGAGCAATATCGTTTTGCAGAGATATTGGGATATAGGGATTTTTCATCTCTCCTGCAAAGTGCTTTGTAGACAGCAAATGTGTGTGTGTGTGTGTGTGTGTGAGAATGTGTGTGAAGATTCAGGGTCAAATTGGCTCACGGTTAAAGTTTGGTCCAGCCACCGTTCTGTACGAGGGGAAAGGGTGGTGACGCTATTAACTGTACTCCTTTCCTGTTTAGAGGAAGGGGCTGCACATTCCAGGACACACACACACACACACGCACACACACACACACTGGCATTTATTAAGATATTCTTGTACATGAGCACAAATACTTTTATGTGCACCACTAAAACAAACTTTATACTTAGTATACATTGTACAGCACATACACATGAGTGTGCACTCACACATCTAAATGCATGTACGTGCCTTCCTGTTCCGACACACTCGCTCACTCAATGACTCTATCTTCCTCTCCTAATTTGTAATTTCTCTCTCCCTCCCTCTCTCTCTCCCTCCCTTTACTGGAAGGCCACTCTGATAGGCCCCCTCATAAGGAGAGACACACCATCCCAGCTGATTCCAGGGGGAGTCCTTCAGAGGGAGCACTTCCAGTGGCTTCAGTGCATTAAAGCTTTTACCTTTTGCTTCTAAAGGCATCGGGACAAAAACAGGCCGAGCTCTTTCTCTCCACCAGGGAGAGAGGGAATGCATTGTCTTGTGAGGACACTGATTACTTAGGAATCAGGCATCAATTATTCAAACGATGGCATACTGTATGCCTCCACCTTTAGTGACAAGACGGCCTTTCAAGGCTGGGAAGTGCAGAGACACACCCTGCCTGGTCCACAAGAATCAATACAGGCCCGGGTAGTTTGCTTCCTCGTTTTTATTTCAGTGTCTCGCTCCTCATACCAATGTGATTTTGGGGCCTTGGCATTACACATTTGGGAAACCTTGAAGTGCCAGCGGCTGGGAAGGCCACAGGGCTAAGGCAGGCCACCGTGGAGGCCTGCAGGGTTTGGAAACACGCCCTTGGCACGTCCCTCGCTTCACTCCACTCCACTCCTTTTTGTCAAGTCCTACTCTCCACTGCCTGTTGTCTTAACTCAGCTGATTAGCTGTAAGTGAGCCTGATGAATGTCTGCCGTTCATCCACAACACCTGGTTCTCAGGAGAGTGGAGGTTGAAGTTGCCTCAAGGACGGAGACAGACGAAAGAAGGGGACTTTCTCTTAGACCAATCCAAAGATGGGACCACCCAGGATTTGCATACTTGAGGTTTTCACTTTGCTTTTCTTGCTTCCCTCCACTCCACGGTGTAGCAGAGTTTTCCCTGGACCAGACTTCTGGCATACTTTGCACTCCCGCTCCTTAGTCACTGTCACTGAATCACAAAGAGCCCCACACACAGGCCTGTGTCCTGTCCCAGACTGTCTGACCTCCCCTCTCTGGAAGCCTTGGTTGCCTAATAGAATATCCTCTTACTCTGCTGCAGAGCCAGAGCCCTTATTTTGAACAACCACAGACCACTTAAAAAAAGTTCAAGCACCCCAGGTCAGAGATCCAATTAAACATATGAAGTGTAATTCACACCTGATCAGCTAAAGTCGATGTCGTCTCTTTTTTTTTAAATTTTTTGCTTTTATTGTCATGTGTTTCCAACATGTTGGTTTTCCAGAGAGGTTTCTCTGGCTCTCCCGGCTGTGTCAAGGTCAATGGGCCCGCCACTGCTGTTTATTTGCGGGCCATTTGGCCTCTGTTGCAGCCTGTGACATGAAAGAGTGAAGAAAATGTGGAGGGGAGAGGAAAAAGGGTGAGGGAAAGCAAGGGAGGGAGGGAGAGGGAGGGAGGGTCACTGGAAGAGTTGGATAACAATGGCTGCAGTCCAAGGTTGGCTAATAGTATCTGACACACTGCAATTTCGAGGCTTATATCAACATTGTTTTTACAGCTGTAATTAAGCCACCTAATCAGAAGCACATTGGTCGGGACAGTCTGGGGCTGTGAGGGGGCCGACACACAGTGAGCTGTGTTCAGCCCTGCGGCAAGGCAGCAGCAACGCACCGGGCTCGGGCTAGGTGGAGGCCAGCCAAGGGAACTGTGGGTGGGAGAGCATCCTGAGTGTGACACAGTCATGCACACACACACACACACACACACAGATGTACAGGGCTGTGTATTGTGAACCACGGCCACACTGAATGATTGTTTTTAGAGGGGAGCGTTTCTTTCTGTATGTATGTATGTGTTGAACTATATATGTGTGTGGGAGTTTTTGTGGTAATACATATGTCTAGATTGTTTTTGAGGCTGTGTGTGCATGTGTGTGTGTGTGTGTGTGTGTGTGTGTGTGTTGCAATAGTCTATGGGTGGCTTGCATATCTGTGTTTATTAAGTGCACAATTATGCCCAAATATTACATATATGCACGCATGTGCGCTCAAGTGCATTTCTATGTTTGTTCAGTGGATGTTTTATAGTGTGTGTGCGCCTTTGTGCGAAAATGCACAGCATGCAAATGTGTATGTGCAAGAGAGAGGGAACATGTGCATGCGTGCGGTCACAGACGTTCACCCCACCCTTGTCAGGGCCCAGTGCCGAGTCACCCAAGTCTCAAATGGCAACAGCGCACACACACACACACGCTCACACACACACACACACACACACAGAGCAGGACGTGGAGCTCGGCTGGGGCCAAAGTCAACAGATGAGCTGGTCTGAACTGGCTTGCTGTGTGTTCTGATTGTAAATTGCGCTGGTGATGATTAGAGAACTCCAGCACAGGATGTCGACTCTTAAAACTGTCCAGAGAAAATAATTTTCTACTATGTTCAGGAAACTTTTTTTTTCTTTCTCTCCTTTACACTGCTCCCCCCCATCCACCACCCCGCCGCCTCACTCCCGCTTTAATTTAAACATCATGGGGCTGCATGCGAGGAGGTGGAAGGGGTTGGTGTGTAAATTGGTTTAAGGCCTCCAGAGTAAAAAAAAAAAGCCAGACAGCAGAGGCTGTTTAGATTCTTGTCTTATCTATGCAAGTGCACACACAGACACATGCGTCTTTGCACATACCCATGCATGCAGTTGAGAATATCCCCAAGAATGTCGCTAAGCTTCTTGTTTGTGTTGGACATCTGTATGCACTTTTCTTGATCTGTGTAAGTTTGGGGACGAGACATTATATTTCACCCGTATCTAGTTATGCAGTACCTGTTTTTATTTTGTATTTTATTCCAGTGTGGCTGTCAGAAAGTGGGAAGGAAGATCAATGAGGGTTTATGTAAGAGTCCCAGAAGTTGATGGGAATGAATGATTGTTGTTTTGCTCTTTACCTCCTACTCACTGAGTCATGATGTCATCACACTGAACACTACACAGGGCTAGCCCAGCTTGTTGTTGTTGTTTTTTTCCTGCATCCCCACAAAAAAACACAACTTTGTGACTCATCACTAACCGACTATCCTTCTCATCTGATGAACTGCACAGAGAAGCAATAGGTAGACGCATCCCTTTTGTTGCTCGTATTGAGTATCAACAGCATCTCTGTGAAAGCATTGTTGCCGTTGGCTTTATTTTGAAATAAAAAATAATATTTTGGCATCAATAAACCTACTGTAGAATGACAGGCCACCAAAGTCAGCATATTGGACTGAACATTGAGAGGAAACTTCTTAACATCCTGCAGTCGGCAGCCAGCTGGCAGATTTGGTCCCACATTCCTGCTCCCCTGCTGCGACGCCCAGCTTGGTGACCATGAATGTGTTCGCAACTACCGAGTCCTCTCACCACGTCCTTCAGGCTAATTCAGATTTATGTCCTTTTTAAAGACTTTGCCATTCCCTTCTACAAAGGACATTTCTGCCTCTCTATGTCACATAGCATATATATACGTCGGTTCATTTCTAAAACGGGGAATGCTTTGAGGAAATGGAAGAAAGGGTTAGAGGCGAGGGAGGGGAAAGATGGACGGAGTAAGAGGAAGACAAGTTTGTGTGACTTATCTGGAACAGCGGGTCTCTGCTTGGCTAAAGTTTGGCTGCAGTTTCTCTCTCCCTCCCCTGATACTCTCCCTCCTTCTCTCCAACCTCCACAGAAATGTCCAGCTTGATTTAATCAGCGAGGCAGAGGGGAAATCAAACTGGGCGTGGGACCAAAAGCCTCCATATGGGGACAGGCCTGGTCCTGCGACCTAATTGACCCCGGGGGCAGGCAACAAAGACAGTCAGTGAGTTTGTGAAAGAGAGCCTGTTTATATTTGTGTAATGGTGTCTCTGTGTGTGTGACTCGAGGAGGGAAGGAGGCTGACGGGGAGCGGGGAGGATGTTAATGTGTCCCTCAGGTGGCAGCAACAGCACAGTCACACACAGACTTGTGTTTGACATGAAGAAGGTGGGGAGAGTATTTCCCATCCCACAGCTCCCTCCTCCTCCTCTTCCTGCTGTGCGGTTCAGACGTTAGAGCCGGCATTAAATTCCTGTCGACAAGCTCCAGGTGGGGAATAGGCCACGTATGCCGTCGCTGTGCCCCCAGGCCCTGCAGGAGAGTCGCTGTGTTTCCCAAAGCATGCTTCACCTCTGTCTTTCTTTTGTTCCTACATTTTTTATTTTTCTTATTCACCCCCCCTCCTTCTCCCCCTCCCTCCTGCGTGTTCCCCTCCCCGGTTTTTTGTGACTGTTTATGCCAAATGACGGTTCCTCTTCAGCTCGCCGGCTTGAGGTCGACCGAAAACAAATAAATAACTCCGACGAGGACACGCATTCATTCACAAACAGTCAGCGCACGCCCCGCGAGCACATAACAAGATGAGAGATGGAGCGAAAATGTAAGCTGTGGGAAGAGAAAGTAAATTAAAAACAAATCATGGCACGACTGTGGAATGCAACTGCCGAACGGCGGAGACATCTAACTCAACAACGGCCATGGGATCCTCTGGCCCCCTCGTCTGTGCTAACGTATTATCAGGAGCTGTGAATAATTGAGAGGTGTGACTCATTCTGCTGAGTCTCACAGCGGTACAGATGACACAGGGTTCTTAATTTAACTTTGTAACAGGACAAATTAAAGAGGACCAACACCTCGTCCTACTGAAAGCATGTTATTACAGTCTCAATATAACCCCGCCAAGGCAACGGCCCGGTAGTGAGCAGTAAGTATTCAAACTGCAGTCATAGGTCCTGAGGGACTTAATTCGTCTGTGTGTGTGTGTGTGTGTGTGAGAGTTCAGTGTTAAGGAGAAGGACTGGGATGTGGAAAGACCCAGATTTATACGTTTTGCTTTTGGAATATCCCAGAGATATGTTGGAGGCAGCAGGGGGATTTTATAAAAGTCTTCTCCGGTTTCTCTGGTTCAGCGTTTTGTCGTAGTGAGGACATTACGTGGTGACAACAGGCATTAAAATACCGCCCCCTCCTCCTCTTTTCCCATTCACACACGTCTGTTTCTTACTCCCACTCTTACTTAATTCTTTTCCAGACTGCTATTTCTTCCTTGAAAACGGGGGTTACGGCCAAGTTGCACTGGAGCCATGTAGATACTCGAATCTTTCTGAAATGTTACATTAAATGAATTCAGCTGGACTAAAAGGCCATTTAATGCACTAGATGAACTGAACAATGCGATTCACAGGAAACAGGGACCATAAACATGCAGGTCGCTGAATGCAAAATCTGTCCTGAAATTGTTCTTGCCACAAATACTGAGTCTTCCTCTCCCAGATACGTGGCTACTGCTACTATTACAGCGAGGCCTTCTTTTAAAAGGCTTTTTCCTTGAAGCTAAATACTTATCGTATTCTAATGGTACTCCAGAGAACAGACTGCTTATCCTGATATGAATTTAATATTAACTAAAGAAAGCAGCCATGGCCTGCATTTGAAGCATGAAACATAAAACAGGCCGTTATACTTGAGGGGCCCGATGCAGAGATATTTACACTATTTACACTATTATTAATACCTTTATGAGCAAGGGTTACTCATATTATATGTTTGAGTCTGAGGAAAGCTAGAGGATAAACACAGGCAAAACTCAAGTGCATAGCCTGTCAGGAGGATATTTCATTATGCGACTACTGTATGTACCATTGCGTGTGTGCGTGGGTGTGTTCATGTGTGTTGTGTGTGTGTGTGCGCTTGTGTGCTCGCTGGAAACATTTCTGACATTCAGCCAGATTAAAACCCAATTCATTTCCAGAGCGCCATGAAGAAATCATTTGGGTCAGAGGAAATGATTAAGTGTTAATAACATTGTGCCAGTGCTGTCTTGTAGGATACGGACGCTGAAGGGAACTGGGACACCAAAACGGTCTTTGGGTGGTTTACTAGATGTCAAACCTCACAATTGTCCTTGAGACCAGCTAGTTCTTGAGTGTGTGTGTGTGTGTGTGTGTGTGTGTGTGTGTCCACCAGCTCTGGCAGCGACTTGGGAAACCACCGGGAGCTCCTCCAATAGAACCTCGTGTGGACTCATTTGTTGACTCAGTGATGGTTAAAGCGGCAAGTGTTGCCATCTTAACAGCAGCAGTCGACACACACACACACACACACACGCACGCACACACACACACACATGCACACACACTGAGAAAAAAACAACATCAAGTGGTGCTTTTAAGAGGCTACAGAATATAGCCGGAGCGCTGTTTTCCTCCATGTCATGGTAATCCATGCACACTAGATTCATACAATCTGAATGACTGAACTTTACTGGCAGCCGAAGGGGCGCATTTGCTGCAGGAGAGGAGCGAGACCTGGACCAGCATTCCTCTGCAGCTCAGGTGTGCTGTGAAACTCTGGATGAAACCAGATGCTTATTATCTAGTAACGCTCCTCGACTCTGGGCCTTGAGAAAGGACTTTATTTTCCCTTACCTAAAATGGTCTGGGGAGCAAAAGAAGTACTGATTCACACATAGCTGGCGGTGTTGTTTTTAATTTATTGGACAAAGCCGGAGCCGGGGAAGTCGGAGAGGTTCTCGGGGTTCTTGCGTACTCTAATGCAGCCCGGACTTCGTATTGATAGGTGAAACTCAACGGCACAATCAGATCACAAACAACACTGAGGCCTCAGTAACAGTCAGCTCTCAGTTTTTCCTGCAGAAGTCTTCCGTGATCGATGCCCAGAGGCGCAGCATCGCAAATAAAAAATGTAGGTTCAGGAGCATTACAAAATCAGACAAAATGAGGTGGTGTAACTGCTGAGAATATTTATCCTCATTAACATTTCAGTCATTTCCATTTGGGTATTGTAAGTAATACAAATGTATGCATGTCTTAATCGTTACTAATGTTAATTTTCACCCCTCATATTTGTTTTTACTTAACATGCAGTAATGGGCCCCACTAGGGAGCATATTATTTAACAGGAAGGGCAGATATAATTTAGGGTTATTGTTAAAACACAGGGAGTTGCATCTGGTGAATGGTCAATATCCTCGATCGATGCTGTTCGAATTTGGGATGCCATAGGGCCTGTCAACAATGAATTGTATTATTTTGGGCAGAGTGAAGAACGGATCAAGCGGGATTGTTATGTTGTGGGAATTTAAGCCCAATATTTATTTTCTGTACATACACGATTTGGAGTTTGGGGTGTGAGGCATGTGTTTCGGGTCAAATCACTGCAAGCGCTCAAAACTTTAGCTTCTGTATTCTAAAACGACTCCACATATGATTTAGAAACACTCAATGCCGGCCACATCAGGGTTTGTTTTGGGCTTTTATCACTGCTTTCCTTGGCAAAACTACATCACATGCTCGATAACGCATTGTGATTAGACAATGACTGACTTAATATTTCCTCTGTCTTCAGGAAAAAAAAAGTTAATCTCCTTAAAAAGGGAAATAAGACTGACGCGTTCCAATGTGCCCTAAATTGGGAAAGAAGACAATTAGGCCGACATGTGGCTGTCAGTCAACCTACTGTTGCAAGGTGTTCTATGAGGTGAAATCAAGCAGGCGAACTAGGGGAGAGCTGGTGTAGTGAGATGGAGAGGCCAGGCAGTCAGGGGGGCTACACTAGAGTAGCCGAGTGCTGGGGAGGGAAACACTATTGTACTGTTCGTTTGGAGACATTCTGTCAAAGCCGGCCCGGGCTGACACCTTGGATCACAGTTTGATAGACGGAAGAGTAGCTCTCGCTGACTAGGTCCTATTAAGGTGGATGTTTTCAAAGTTTGGGCCTGGCACTAGGGAAAAAATAGGAAGGACACAGAGGGGAAGTGGAGCCTGAGCGGAGCTGACATGCTTCAAGACCCTCTTCCCCAAACGCGCAGTCGGGGGTCAAATCGCTTTCCTTCCTTCCCCCAGTCCGTCTCCGTGTCCAACTTACTGAATGTCTAATAGAGAGAGAGCTGGAGATAGCCACACGATGCTTCACAAACATACACTCAGACACTCGTCCCGTATCACGCACACACACACGCACCACACAAAGCATGCACGGCTGCGCGTTAACACACGCTCGCGAGCGTTCACGCGAGCGCAGATGCACACGGATGTGCTGATCTGCATACGCGTTCCAAAGTGAGAAGACTGAGTTGTGTCCAACAGGATTAGTGTTGGTAGGTTTTTCGTGCAAGACCGCTCGTACCCCGCTGCACCCCCCCCACCCCCACCCCCCTCTCCTGGATCAATGCGCTCCCGCTGTCACAGTGCAGCGAGCAGGCAGAGGCAGCCAAGAGAGGCCTGCAAGACCTACAGAGGCACAAGAGCATTGAGAGGTAGTGGAGGGGGGGTGGGCGGCGGGGGCAACGCTTGAATGTGTGTGTATCCGCACTGCTAGTCGTCAGAGAGGGGCGAAAGCAGACACACTGCACCTTGACCACCTATTATGAAGCTCTTTGCCGCGATGTCAAGTGAAAGCAAGTTAATTGGGTGAAGCTGTAGAGCATGTTAGGGCGGTGGTTGAGGGCTCGCCGGCTTGACAGTTGAGTGTCAGCGGGACCCAGTCAAGTGTGGCTGAGAGACAGAGCCCTGTCACCGGGCCTAAAGCAGGGCCGCTGGGGCTGTTAGGGAGAGAGACCGACCCCTACCAACACACACACACACACACACACACACACTGACACTCAATTACATTCACTCATCCCCTCTGGGGCACGCCCACGCTGTCTCAGAAAAGTGAAATAATTACCTTTTCTTAAATTGAGGAATTAGCTTGATTTTGTAAAGTTGTCACAAATTGCTGTTTCTATCGGGTAATAATAATTTACTTTTGACGGAGACAAAAAAGTTGCTTTTCTTGCAAAGTTTGGATATAAAACATAACATTTTTGTATCAGCATGAGTTGTTCTGAATCCCTTTTAGAAGATTATTTACATAACATTATTTACATAATAATATATAATAATAATGTGTAATATCGCTAATACAAATATCTTGTACTGTAGTTAAGACAATTCTATGTACCATTTGCAATTCTTTAAATTCCCTCTATATTATTGAGTCAGATAATTACTCACAATACAAATACTTGTGACTCAAACTGCTATTTCATGTGACAAACCTAATTGAATACCAATAGCTTGGACCGTATTGCACATTATCCCCATTTTCGCTGGTGTGATTTCCTCTGTTCCCTCAGTGCATTCCCTCATTTAAAGGCAATGAGTAGGGGACCTGACAAGTTATTGACAAACCTCAGCCGAACTTAACGAAAGAGGCCCCAAATATTCACCGTTAAGCGATTCCCCAGGGAGGCTTGTGGAGCAGCTTACAGATAGCGTCGGAGGGTTGCAGGATGCCCATTTATCTTCCTAAAGCTCACATTCAATCTCCATCACACTGTCAGATGGAAATGAGACCCTCTCTTTTGTACCATTCACACCCCCAGAAGTGCTGCTCGGTGCCCCTTTCTCAGTATGACAAAAAGACTCTAATTAGGGAAGATTGAATGATAGATGAGGGGAAGATGGCCGTGGCCCCGCGATCATTGTGTTTTACACCGCATCATGTCCATGACTATAATATTTGTGCTGAGCAGTGTGGGAATCAAGCCTGGCAGCGGATCCCCTGCTATGGGTGTCTCAACATACTCAACGATCCATAATGTAGGCCTTATGAAACTGATGGGCCAGAACACAGTCTCTATTCTGAAACGCACAAAGCATTTGACAAGGTTGTTAGGACTTTGTCTGGCCACAGTCCCCGATTAGGCTAATCCTGCGGATTTGTGTTTGTATCAAGCCAGGCAGAAGCATACAAAAAAAGACATTCAGATCACTGCCCTCAAGTTTAAATCAACATGCTTTGTGTCAAGTTGTTCCTAAATTTTCAATTAAGTCAAAATGCAGCAACATTTTTTTTTTGTTTTAATCAAAATTCGGTATAAAAAGTATAAGGATGTTTGGGATAAAACTGATCGAATCCAACCCTGCAGCCAGACACAAGCCCTTTGACGCAGAATGAACCAGCACTTGCCTCAGGCAGCTCTGAAATAATTATGTTGATTTTATTATCCCGCAGCACAATATTTACGAAGTAACACATCTCATTGAACCACGTCGCTGAATTTTAAAGGATAGAGTGATGCTAAAAATACGATTTGAATCAAAATAGTTGGATTCGCTTCATTGGAGAAATCCTCAAATTGGTCTTTAGCACTTACTGAGTGTTTCAAATAAAGCACATGGTTATCCTTACAATGTTAACCTCAGGAGTATCACTTAAAACCTGAGCATCAGCTTAACGCAATCAGATACACTCTTAGAATCCAATTCCTGAAATATTTCTGCCATTGTCCGACTGTTTGCTCCCCGTCTGACTCTCCTTCTTGACTCCTGACTCCTCCGATAACAGCCGTGTAAAGTGCTTAAAGGATCATTACGCCTCCTTACTTCCTCTGTCATAATGGGTTAAATGTTCTCTAAGAAGTCAAGTCAAGCAGTTCAGTTAAAAGGCTATAAGCTGTCACCTCGGTGCTGAAATACTTTTTCATTGCTATTTCTGCTTTATCTTTGACGGTATAAGATATTAATAGACAACTTTAAACCAAAATGATGAAGAAAAGAAAAACGTCACCTCGATATGCAGAATATCCATTTATGCTGTGTATCGAATATTTTAGTCGCCACCAAACTGTAGATGTTGGATCAGTCATTGACTTTGCTTGATAATGCTCATTATTAGTGATAATTGTCACATAAAACTACATATTGTATAGGGTTATATAACTTCAAGGGTTGGCAGTGTTGCTCAGTTAGTCATTTGATTTGGTTAATGAAATGATAAAAATAATGATCTACTCTAATTTAGCTGATCCTCAAGCCAAAACACCTGAAACTATAAACAAGCTAGGCCATGGAACAATGCGATGAACTGGTATAATAAACAATTAAATAAGTAAGGCTTATAAAGTTCAGCTCACTCCAATTTAACGTATACAAAATGAAATAGCTTTTTTTGCCGCCCCTTTATTGTTAATATCGAGGTTGTACTATGATATTTCATCATACTGTCCCACATTTATTTAAAAATATTTATACAGTAATTATACAATTCATTGGTGGAATACTGTGCTGTGTTTTAAATGTAAACATTTCAATGAATTTAATTATACAGAAGCTGTGATGTCACAAGAGACCATTTACCTATTTTCCCAATCTATTGTAATTAGAAAAAAAAAAAAAAGATAAGTTGGGGGTCTAATTTTTAAAAGTTCCTAGAACCGAAAAAAGGTTGAGAAAATCAATAAGCCATTTTAGTCTCTATCTATCAAAGCGGATTCCTTCTTGTCTGTTTTAAAGTGGGGATGTGGCACTTTAATAGGATAGCGCGAGGCTGTTTGAAATGTATGCCAATGATTCCTGTCATTTCATGGCAGCCCGGCCATGGTTCACTGAGCGCCCACTTCTCCCCTGTCAGCTCGACTGAAGACAAGCATTTAGTTGCAAACTTTGAGCAGGTTGCGCAAACCAGAAATGATGTGACTGCTACTTCCAATCCCCATCCTTCTCTTTCATGCTGCAATGCCACTGGCGGTCAAAGAAAGGGGAAAGGAGTGCGCTCTCCCTCATTTAACTGAAGAACATGCTGATTTGGTAAAAAACCATAAAGGTGAATAGAACACAGAGGGATCAAAATGACAAGAAAAGAGAGGATGGGGAGGAGGGGAGCGGCTCGGAGGAAGCAGAGGAAGTCAAAGGTTATCAGTTGACCTTTTGTGTCATATGGCTGGATCCCAGGATACCTGCTTTGTTGGGTTTGTTATATCATATTATCATAATATTAATTAAACCAAACACTTAAATTAGTCGTGCACAGTTCTCTTAATACCCAGAGAACACAGGACGACAGCTTTCATTTCTTATTCATGGTCGGCATCATTTTCCAGATATTGATGTAATGTCCCGGCCACAGATTTTGTGTGTGTTTTTTTTTTAATTCCCGTGTTTAACACTGGGCCAGTAAGTCAGGATCAAGTAGCCCTGCTGGCTAGCTGACAGTTTGTGTGCGTCAAGGCCACGGCCACGGCCCTGTATTTTCTGCCTTGTAGCACACCAAAGTAAAACCGCTTGTCAGGCCAAGGTGTCTGTGAGCTGACAAGATGCCCCAGTGACATTTCAGCTCGAAAGAGCAAGTGTCTTGCAACCGAGTGGTCAAATATCAGAGAATAGGTCAAGCAGGGCGGAGCTGAGTGCTATCCGGAAGGCCAGTCTCTACCAAACGCCAAACGCCCCCTTGACTTTGACAAGTGGGACTGCTGGGGGGTCAGTGAGGGCAGCGAAGGGGCGTCTGTGCGACGGAACAAAGTGATGTTCTGTTGGGCATGGCCAGACAGTGTGCACCTTATTGGCTTCAAAAGGGAAAAGACATTGACATTGATTAATCTTCTTAACCCTCTTGAACATGGAGAGAGTGGTGGGGAGCTTTGGGTGGAGGGGGGTTTGGCAGCCCCATAAGATGGGCCACTCCAGTGGTTTGTACGGAGCATGGCCCCCTGAAATGTACTCTGACATTCATTAGAATATCTTTGACACCTATCATGGGGGAGCCGGCAAGGCTAGCGGAGGAGAGCACTGTCTCCAGTGATCTCAGTCACCCCCGAAACCTTTTACATCGGGTCATGTTAGTGAAATCACTCCGAGCTAAACGATGTAGGAGACGACATGAAGCCACGTGCTGGCTTCGCCCCAGACTGGTTATTTGACTGCAACTTTAATTAGAACACAAACTTACAAGGAGTCCGGTGAGTTGTGCGAATTGATGTGCTAATTTTCATCTTCGTCTTTGGGACAGTTTCCAATTGGACATTTTCTGCCCACGCACACTGATGCACGGAGTTGTGAAGGAAGCGAAGACGCACCTGAAGATAGTGCGTGCCTTTGCATATACGCTAAAGTGTCAATTCTAACAGCTATAGACACATAAAAGCGTCCACCTTTAGCTTATGCCTTTGTGTTTTTCCGCTGTTTTTCTGTTTTTGTTGCATTTTAATGGAAACGGGAGGAGAGAGAGATAGAGAAAGAGAGAGAGCATGTGTCAAAGTCTTGACAGCCATCAAGGCAATACGGCGGTGCTGACATAAATATTTAACACTGAGGGGCAACCTACAGCATGTCATGTCACGGCCGTGATTAGGGTGAACGGTGACCCCCTCTCATATAACATGGTTTCATGTTGGAGAGTGGCGGGGGGGGTATGTGTCAGCGCTTCATAGGCTCCCTATCAGAGGGTGGACGGTGCTCCCTTTAACCCTCATTTCCATTAAGCCATTCCTTTGGAACAGTGTTCCCCGTAGGTCTCGACTCCCTACTGGCCTATTCTCCATCTCCAGGTGGTGCAGAACCCTCGCAGAACGTGCCGCGACTCTGAGACTACACGACCAGGCCTGTTCAACGTGTGTTTAAGCGTGCGGATGTGTGTGTTTGTCACTCTGCTCGGCGTCAGACATCTCTGGAGCCCAACTGGTGTAAAGGTCCAGGGAGGAGAGCTGTTTATCATTCAGCCAACATCATTTGGTTGTTTCTCATCGATCGGTTCAAAAATGTTTTTCCAATGTTATGTCATTGTTTGCGGGCCGTCAAGGGTGAGCCCCCTGTGAATAATTCCAACCTTAATTGGAAAGAAATCCATACGTGGAACTTCACTTGCACACAGGATCACAGTACCTTGAAGAAACAATTACAATGCATAGAGAGGTAATCAATGGCTGAAGCTCGGCATGAAATGTCACCATTTGAAACGGATATGGACTGGTACTATTAGCATTTATTTTCTTTTTCGATTTTCTTTTCCAAAGTATGAAGGAAATAAAGCAAGTTGATATAGCACTAAAGACAGTTAATAGTGGCACATTCCATATTGGCTATTTATGTATGTAAACTAAACCTAATTTGTGCAGAACCTCAGTTAATGAATCATTAATTCACTTTAGCAGCTGGTCTCTAACCGCACTTTTTTTTACCCTTTAACCCTCTGCTGTTTATACAATGTGTCTTCTAATTATCCATTTAAAACAAAAGGAAGATAACGAACAGTTAAATGCAATCGTATGCCATTCTAATCACACCTACAACGTGATAGACAGACAGCGAAAGTAATGAACTTGTTGTTTTTTTTTTCAGAACAAGCCACAGCTGCATAATGTTCGAATTTATTCAAGGTTTATTGGGGTCATGCCTCCATATTTAAAATCGACACGTTCTTCATACTAATACGTTAACCTCCACTATTGATTTGTTTCACTGGTCGCCCCAGAAGAAAACGGATAATGCTAAAAAAGTTTAAAAAAAAAGACATATATTTAGTTAGTCATTATTAAAGGGTTTGGAAAACACTATATTCAAGGATGAGGCAACTTCCATCGCTCAAATAAAAAGTTGCCTTTTAACTTTCCAGTACTTCCGTAGGCAAAAACCCTTGTGATGTGGTGACGAAAAAAACATGTTTGTGTAAGCTACAAAAGTAGGAGAGAATCACTAGACACTATATAATTCACCTTCAGCACTTGGGAGTTTACTCCTTTTCCAGTAGGCTGAGCTGATAGCTCTTCCGGTAGATGACATATTACACCAGCGCTGTGGTCATGCCCAGGCTCCATCTCTCCAGTTCTTTGTTCAGTCACAAATCATTCTGTGGGCTCCCTTAAGTGCATCTGTGTTTGTTAAGTGCCCAGACCATAGACCGTGGTGTTAATCCAATTTGCCCTTAACATTTTTTCGAGCAGTTGCCATGTGGTTGGGTGGTTAAAGGAGGATAGTGACACACCTGGGAGAAAATGAAATAACTCTCCCAAGGTACAAGGAAGGGATGAACTTGAAACAAACAACACGAGAGGGGATGAAGATGGGCTGTGAGTGCTGCTACCTGTCCCTGTAGTCGTTTACACACGCACACACACACACACACGCACACACACACACGCACACACACATATCGTCACATATCTTGAGAGACAAAAGTCCCTGATTAAATTTTAATGGGAAGCCTTTTTAGGCCAGCCCTATTGTCTTCCCCATTAAAGTCTCGGGGATACTGGTATCTCTCTGGTGAGCGGTGACAATAGCCGGCCCTCATATGCTTTCCTCCCCTCCTCTCTAGCAGGGAGACGGAAGTGCGATGTTATTATTATTTCATGCCTCGGAAGAGTCCAGCGCTCACTTTAGGGCTTGGTCACAGCAGTGGAGCATCCTGCTCGGGGAACGCTCTGAGAGGTGCTCTGAGAGGCGCTCTGAGTGCACATGCTATTGTTCACTTCAGGTTGTGTGCCATTTTCTTCCATGCCCCCAGAGCGGAAGAGAAGCGTTGTTATTTCAGCCTTGTTTCGCATGGTAAGACATGAAAAGCATTTAGTGCTCCAGAGGAGGTCAAAGGTGACAGGAAGCGTAATGGACAAGCAAACTGTAAAATACTGTTCACAAGGCCGGCCCACAATAAGTAAAACAGAAGTGTAAATGGCAGCAGCGATACCAAAACAGTAGTACTTAAACGCCCAGTAAATTTTACAACTTTGTTCAAAAGCCTTGAAGTATTACTACGGCCAAACGCTTTGTGTAAGAGGGCAAGGCTCTTCACAGAAACAGGTGTAGCGGTTTTCCTCAGGATTCCTTGGTCCCAGTACTCATACCTATGAAGACCTCTAGTTTCTGGTTGGTTAGTTAATATGATTACTGGTCACCGGTGTTTTGTTTGAGTTTCATGGACCCGCAAATAAAATAAACTCAAAAACAAGATTTAAAAGAAGGAAATATGTGGACACTGAAAGAAATTGGGATTGTGATGTAAAATGTATTTTTTAGAGTTCTTTTGGAGAGCAATCCTTATGATTATTTCCCCCTGGTAGATGGCAGCTAACGTCATTATGGAGCTATTGTCATGTTTGACGACATCTTTGGCTTACTTTAAGTGTGTATTCATGGTGATGGATGACTCATCAGACCATCAGACAGCTTCCCAGGCGTTATGCACCCTGTCCTGCAAATCTGCAGAGCTGAAATTTAATAAAATGCTGCTTTGGGCATGTTGACCACTGAAAGTCAGTTTAAAGTCCGACTAGCAGAAGGCCAACGGCAGCTACACCTTTATGATTAGAATGATGTGATTCTGATCAGTAAGGCATTATGAAGTACTGATGTTTTATAATATTGATACATATAGAATGATCTCTGTCCTTTTTAATGCTAGAGAGCAAATGTAAATCACAGGCCGGAAATCAAATCTAACCGAGGCCTCGCTGTAAATGTTGAATTATAAATTTATGTATGTATTCCTCTCTTACAACCTTTCAGTGGCCGTTGTTTAGGGAGTTGGGATTGCTAGGTGTCTGTGCATTCTGAAGACATCTGAGGTTATAATTAATGAAAAATAGACTAGCTGTGACCTTTGAGCAAAGTGATTGACACAGATAGACAGTTACAATCCTTTAACCTTCAGAAATGTCAAGATAAACCTAAACTATGTGGCCGGGCCCGCTGACACCTGTCCTCCCTCCTTTCCCGGGCTGCATGCCACAGTATGAGCCTCCAAATGTTTACTATCACCATATTGATTTGTTTGTGAAGAGGCTGTGGTACCTATTAAATATTCACCGCTTGTTTTTTTCCCTTTCACCATCACTTTATTCCTAAAAGCAATTTGTCTCCTTGGCTCTTTATAAGTCATGTTCTGCTTACAAGTTGTAGAAACATGAAGGCAAATCCTTTCCGCCATTAATTTTTTAAATCTCTATTCTTTTGAATCTCTAAATCCCTTTATCTCTTTTGGCAGTTAGCTCATTTTGTCTGGAGCAGTGCTTCAAATAATAATGTGGAAAGAGCCCCCCTCACACTTACAGTTCTGATAACTATCACTGTCTGTGCGGTTACTCTGTACTCTTAGGTACTTCATAGGAGGGACCATCCCGTCCACCCTTGTAATTGATTCCTAAGAACGCGGTAGGATTTTTCCACAGTGAAAATATCAAAGATTGACGATATCACAGCCGGAGTCAACTTCATCCGCACTTCTGTCAACCAACTCAAAGTTTCCTCATATTTATTTCAGAGGGCGAAAAAAAATTTTTTTTCTCTTTTTCTGCTGGTTGTTTTTTGTTTTGTTTCAACAGAGCATTGTTTAAAACAGTGGGAAAGTAGCTGAGACAGATTAAAGCACTTTTCTTTACTTTTTTCCCCCTCATACTTAATTCCGATGTTCCCAGTAGAGCAGAGACTGAAGTCTTTGCTGCCGTCAGAGTGATTAGGTGTGGCTGCGGAGGCCAGCTTCCTACCCCCGTCTTCAGCAGGTCCTAATTTCATGTGAGTAGCTGAAAGGATGTGTTTGCGTTTATTTGCGCCTTTTATGTCGAAAAACTTCAAAGGCGCCCCTCTCCTCTTCACCTATCATCAATGACAGATAGCGCACCCTGGGAGAGAGAGGGAATCACTATCTTTCTTTATTTATTTGCTCTCCATCTGAAGATGAAATACACCACGCTCCCTCCCCAAAAAATAAAGCAGCACGGAAGTGATATTAAGAGGGCTGCAGGTGAGGGGCGTCCGTTAATATGTTAATGTAATCCTCCTGTTAGGTGTCTCCAATCCCCTGAAGATGGGCAGTAATCAGTTTGTTCCTGTCTGCTGGCTTTCTGGGAGGGAAAGGCGGCACTAATCAGAAGTGGCATAGCACTCGCAGATGCCAGGCAAAGGGGAGGGGAGTGAGATGACACCTCACGGATTTATTACCTCCCCATCTGCATCCTGAGCTGCATGAATCCTGCATAAAATGGGCAAAATAAATAAAGCTAACCACCATGTTAACCAAACATGGCAAACGCGAGCTCGGAAATCCTGAATCCAGAGACACCTCTGGAGTGTTGCTGTTTGTCTTTTGCTGCTTTGCATATATGCATTATTATACTGAATGTATTGTTACTATTTCTCCGTCATTTCAATTTTCTTTACTTTGCCTCCTAGTTCAAAATGTGATTCATTTGAGTAAAACTATTAAATGATCCAGGATAGAAGACTACATTTAAACTTCATAAGGAAGGAAAGAAAAGTAGACTATTTTAACAGCTAAGAAGCAGGTGCATAATATTTGAGTATAGTAAGGAACATTAGTTTTTAACAACTGATTATCAATATAGCTGCAGATTAATTATGTGATGGAAAACAATTTATTTACATATAAATAATTTTAGTTGTGAAGTAAATGCATTTCTCATGATTATTAGTATATTGTTAACATAGTTAAAAGTCATATGGCAATAATACTAATTCATAAAAGAAGCTAAACATCTGACATCCCTCCTCCATTCTACTATCTTGCCCTGGGGCTTTAATCAAAAGATCTTCCCTCTTTTGTTCTTTTGTTTATGTGCAGTTTGCATAATCCAAAGTGATCCAACCCCACACTTTGTAGTCTGGTTGTCAGGCCGTGCCCCTAATAAGTTTCGCAATCGAGCATCACATTAAGGCTTTGACCTTTTGATGTAACCAAACTGGCCTTTTCACCCACAGACATTCACCTTTGACCTTTGTCATTCTCAATACTCCGTGCACAGGTTATGAGTTTAGTATTGATTATATATTGTCTTTAAGATGCTCAGGTATTGAGCCCTGTTCAGTTCACGGCGGATTGAATGGGCTATTTCATATTTAGTGAATTGTCTATGGAATACATTTCTGACAGAGAGCACACAGGGCATGAGGCCTATCATAGTTTAAAATGTGTGACTTAAGAATTGTATCTTCAGTCTTATTCCTTTTCAGCTGACAGAGAGGTGAAAATAGGTTTCTATTCCTATCCTGGCAAGTTTTGGAAAGAAAAATATGTGAAACATTCGTGAATTCAAAGTTTCCTTATTCTGTTGAAGTGGTGGCCATTTTTTGTCTTTATCCATTTGTCTGTTTGTCAATGTGTCCGTCTCACTTTTTCTCTTTTCTGCCGTGAGAAGCAGTGAAGGTGTGTGTGTGTGTGTGTGTGTGTCAATGTGTACACAAGCACTGCGCCTGGCAGGACAGGGCGGTAAAGGTCAGTGCGATGAGTTCAGGAATGACAGGAAACAATGAACCTTCCTAGGTTCAGTAAATTAACCCATGTCACGGCTGCTCATTCCTACTGATCAATACTGAACACTTTGCTTTCAGAAAATGAGGGTCATCCTCCCTGGGCCCCGGCCTCCCGGGGGACGGACAGGAACGCTGATAAAACAATCACCATAAAGAGGTTCCAGACTCACAGCTAAAGAGTGAGTGCTGGAGGCTCCTTCAGTGTCAGCATGTGTGCTAAGAGCCACTTGTTCTTCTCCAACCCCCCGACCACGGCTGCTAGCTCCACTCTGACAGGGGCACGGTCGATAAAGTGGATTTGAGATATAAATGTTTCCCAGAGCCCTCTCCATCACTTGGAGACACCTGCAGTCTGGGGCACAGTGACACAAAGGGAGGCTCTGTTCTACTATCTCTGTCACCCCCTCAGAGTAGTCCGTTTAGAAAGTTAGTCCCTGAATGTAGCGCGTACGGTGCTACAAGTACGCCTCATAATCTGACAGCTTTGGTACTTACTTTTATCTCTCGCTGAATTTCCTGAAGTAATTGAAGAGCTAAAAAAAAAATAAGTCCGCTGAGAGTAATATGCTTGGGAGCCAGAGGAGTGAGATAAAATGTCTTGAAAACTGAAAAAGTATACACAGCATCCCAAGTGGCAGGAGCAGTTTTATCCAGCAGTACGCTCGTGCCGTGGCTCCTGGGCTGGAAACATAGGTTGGTTTATATGTACATTCATCGGCCTGTTGGCTCAACGGTCCAGAATAAAATGTCCATAGGATTGTCATTAAATATGGTAAAGACTTTCATGATCCACGGAGGAAAAATCCTAATAATTTAGCTGATCACTGACTTTTCCACAGGCAAGTAAAATAATGTTCAATACTCAGTTTATCCATACAACTAATAATCACTCAGCTGTAGTTTGAGATTAATGCCAACACATCAGGCTAACATGCCAACCTTTACACTCCAGATTCATGAATTTGTTGTGTGGAGGTACAAGAAGTGGAGACAGTTCAGCATTTCGGCAGCCATCTTGGTTTATGGTATTTTTAAATTTCATGAGAAGTTGGAGCTAAGTACAACAGAATTAACATCATGCTGTATTGAAGAAGACTTGAAACTAGCAATTGAGATCATAAACTAATTTTAACAATGTTTACCAAGTGAGAAGTGGAGTCACTTAGGTCACAGGCAAAAGCTAAGAGTTAATCAAGTTGCCATGCCCAGCACTGTGGGCTATATTGTAATGAGGACATTCTGCAAGACCGAAGTCAACACACACCACCGGTGTGCTATCGACCATTCACACTTTAGGGACGACCGCGGCTCAGAGGTAGAGCGGGTCGTCCTTCAACCAGAAGATCGGCAGTTCGAGCCAGTCCACGTCGATGTGCCCTTGAGCAAGACGCTTAACCCCATATGTGTGTGTGTGTGTGTGTGTGTGTGTGTATGTGGGGTATGAATGAGTTTGATGCCTCTGATGGGAAGGTGGCACCTTGCATGGTGGCTCCAGCCACCAGTGTGTGAATAAATGGGTTAAGTGACATGTAGAGTCACACTTTGAGTGGTTAGCTTGCATTGTAGCATTCGCATGTTAGCATGTTAGCATACTGGATGATGAAAGTTGATTCAAGTCTACTATACAGAGGATGAACCCTCTTGGTTTGAACAACAACAGCTGTAGCAACCTTTACATGTTGCTGTCATGTTGTTGCCTGACTAGTTGTTCGGACATAAGGTATTTTTTTCGTTTTCTAGTATTTACTATCTCGCCCCTCCTACAGCATTTCTGTTGTTTGGTGTTGACATAACAACAGTGTACTTTATTCGTTCCCCATAATCTAATAGTCTGGTATCAATAGTATTTTCTGCTATCGTCCACTCTCACAGCGCACGCACACACACACACACACACACACACACACACACACACACACACACACACACACACACACACACACACATACACTCAGCTACCATTGCCTCCTGACCTCAGCTTGCGGTCGCTGCTGGCTGCCCAGAGAATATTAAAGGCTTAGATAAAGGGAGCTGGAAACTGGTTGGGGCTGGCCCATCGGCCCGTAGAAAGTGCTTGGAGCAGCAGATGCAGTGGCGGCTCAGGGAGCCCTTTTTCCATTAGGAGTCATTTCCAGGTCCACCCTCAGCCGGTGACAAAGTGGTCTCCGCGTCTTCATTTTCTGCTGATCTCGTGTGAGCCGGAGGGAGGGAGGGACTGTCATCAGTTACTGCTGCCGCCGCCCCCTAATTGCAGCCAACTGTCGATGCGTGCATTTGGACCTTTTTCTGGCCTACATTATTTATTGGGAGAAAAATATTGTATTGATTTTGGATGGCATGGTGAGGTATAAGTGATGTTGCTAAAGAGCTGACAAGACACTATAAACTTTTATAACAGTGTCATGGCCGTACTTTGCTCACATCAAATTAACACGTTTGAATATAATGCAGAATATGTCTGCAATGCAGGGAATCACAAACGTGGATCTTCAGCACGGCTGCCAGATTTCACTTAAGTTTCCTCGTCTTCACAACACTTCCATATAAAGAAACGCACATTTATATGTTTTGCCCATTGTCATATTTTCTCAACATAGAATAAAGCAATAGATTACAGTATTTCTGGAAAAGCCACAGTTTTAAAATTAGAAGTAAATAGCAATGTCAGCCCAGTGAGCGGGTTATGTAATTACCCAATCAGATGTTGGACTGTGACGTGTAGGCGAGAGAAGACCACACTAGTCACTAACCCTGTGATTTTCAACCACTGTGCCGCGGCACATATTATTTAGTTGCCGCAAATAATTTTTCATTGTTGAGCGTCTGAGCCTGCAATAAAGTGGCTGGTATAGCAATTATATACTCTTCCATGCCAGTAGGTAGTGCAATAATTACTTATATATGCTGTATTATGCTAACTTTTATAACTTTTTTGGTTGTTGGTGTGCCGCAGAATTCTTTTATTGTAGAAAATGTGAAAAAAGGTTGGAAAACACTGCACTAACCCAAACAAATGGCTGCGAATACAGGTTTAAACGTTTTCGCAAAAGCATGCATAGAGCGTCATATTTTGTCCAAAGTTTGTGGTTCTCTTTTGCACCTTGTGTTTAACGTCCTGTCAACCAATCTGAGAGTGATGCCAGGTTGGATGCTTGAGCAATAGGGAGTATTCTGACTTTGGTATGATCATGGAGTAGTTCATTCCAAAGACAGTCCAAGTTAATGTACAACACATACATTGTTTTCATCTTGCTTCATAGGGCATATTACCGCTGCTCGTTTAGGACAAACAGAGTGCTTTTTTTTGCAGATTGTTTCATTAGATTGGGTGTGCAAACACATCATATTATAACTGTATGTGCTAGAGTGGCTCACTACCTTATCATAAACCTGGTTGCCATTTTTATGTCTTTTGAACACCTCAGCTTTGCACCTTACCCTCTATGTGAATGTGAGTTTTCTTGTTTTCCCTGAGCCGACTTGCCATACATACCAGCTAATTTCCTCCAGTTGGGTCACATTATAAAAATGTTTTCATGATCCCTTTCCAATGCAGTGACCTCATTACCTGTAAAGACTCCTAGTAGATGTGTGAGCACATTAGAGCTGTTTAGTGGTGTAGGGGAAAAAAAGGTTCAAGGCTTTGGCACCAGCTGTGGGCACTCCAGGAGTCCCACGAACGACGCAGACAGCCAGAATGCTGCTCTGCATATTGAGCATCGGCCCGAGATTCATAATGAAACACATACATGTGGGGAGTGACACAAATAATCCACCTCTAATCTTTTCAGACGTTTTAACAAGGCTGACAAGTCCCGTAAAATCAAAGGGACCTCGCTATAAAACTCTGCATATAATAGTTAGCACAGCTTTGTTAAAGTAAAAAACGAAGAAAAAAAAATCACATTGTTACTGAAAACACAACTCTTTGCCAAACTACCACTTTCTTTTGTTGTACAATAGTGTTCACATAAAACAAGGCCGCCTTTCTCAGGCGAAGGAGGGCAAGGGCTTTGTAAACTGCTTTCTCCCTCCCTTTCCCTCTTTCAACAAAGACCCTGTGCCTAGCATACCTGCAATGTTTGATTCCTTGTAATTGAAACAAGGCGAGAGTGGGTCCTTGCCAGCACATGGCCTCACCATTTAAGGTAATGTTTGCGCTGCTAAAGCGGCTAATGAATCCAAGTCTTGGGAGCTGGCACGGTGACTCCCCTCACCAGGGCCTGAAAGCGCCTCGGGATGCTGTCCCCTTCCCTTCCACACAGCTGTGAAAAGTTTAAAAAGCCCGACCCCATAACATGAAACGGTGAGGGCGAATACAACTACAATTAAAAAGGGGGGAAAAATATTACTTTGGCATCCTGAGGTCATTATCCACAGTTTATTGCCATTTGTACAGTGCTTTTATTTTGCTTTATATGGGGAGAATTGGCCTTTAATTGCAGCGTTTGCTTGTTTTTCCTTGCAGTGTTTTTAATTTCTGTAGTTATGCGTCAGGGGAAAAAGCCTGTGCACCTTCAATGACCCCAAAATAATTGTGTCCTATCTAGAAACCCTCTGCTCCCAGGATTCTCCACAAAGCTCATAATAAATGCTGCAGACAATAAGGTTCTTGAAAATGCTATACTCATAAATGGTACAAATTGACCCTTGAAAGGAAGCCAAGTGGCTTCGTGACAATAATTGTTTATTCCACAGTTAAGTGGAGCAGACGGGGTAACTTGTGAGTTGACATGATAAAGATCTCAGAAATTATAACAGTTCAGGTTCAAGGGTTAGACGGGCAGCATTTTGAAATCCAACTTATTCCTTTTCTGTGACGAAGTATAACATAACACAGCCTCCACACAGGACCAGACCTCAGCCAACAGTACAACAATTACATCTGTCCTAAGAATTAAGAACACATTGGAGACCGCAAGCCACAAATGCTCTGCAGAGGAAACTCTACTTTTCAGCTACGCTACCTTTCTAGGGGCGCGCTCCATTGAGCCTTCTGAGAGAGGGGCTTAATCCACTAACCGGACCAGGGAGCGTCCTAACTGACCTAATCCAGAGGCTCTCTGGGGCTCGCCCAGGTACTGATTGACTGATTGGTGGAGATGGATGCTATCTGGTGTAGTGCAGCTCCATTGGGCATTTAAACAACATTAACGTTGCTGGATAGGCAGACAGAGGGCGAGCATTAAGAAGTCTGAATGATGGTCTCCTGGCGAATCAGTATGTGCTGTGACAAACGCACATTTTACGACGCTGTCGCTTCTGTCAGAAAGAACGACAAATGCAGCTCCTGTGTTAATGCATTAATGTTACATTACATCTCATTTGTTGAGGCAAGTCCTCCGTAATGTGTCCTGTTCTAGTAACCTGGCAAATGTGAAGTGATAATCTTATTTTAGCACAGATAATCTCATGTTCAGCACTTGAAAATGTTCAGGCATTAACAAAAATGTTCAAGCTCAAATCTGACAATGCCTTATGTCAGATTTGAGCTTGAACATTTTTGTTCTGTCGAGCCCTTTCTGGTGTCCACAGGCTCACCATGAAGTAAATGAATGTGTGAAGTAAACTGTCAGTGATTTCTCAATAATTTATTGTATCATGCCATATGCAATTATACAGTATGCAGGTTAAGGAGACTTTTGTAGGATGAAAATATGCCTCTTCATTTTGATTTCACGTTTTTTGTTGGAGATATTAAGGCCTTCATGTATCTAAAAGTTGATATTTTGTCATTACTAAATTAATGGCTAAGTGCAAAACCTCCTATCTGGAAAATGATCCAGGAAAAGTGAGAGGAACCTCATATCTGTATTTTCTGTATTTATTTATTTTTTGTATTTTGTATTATGTAATCCTTAACAAATAGTATTCTGCAAGAAAACAGCAAAAAAAATAGCTAAAAAGTTAATTTTTCAGATAGGATATGCAAGTTGTGTAATGCTTGCATTGACATACCACGCCAATAATAATCAAATTTAAACTCAGTGAATTTGAACAGTTGATATGTTACACAGGTATTCAGATCTTGTAACACATCTGAGACATTTCTCCCTCCAAGGTTTCAGCTTCTTGTAAAATATGTCTATATCCTGTGCTCATTAGAATAGTGTGTACCCACCGGAGTGTGTGAGCCCTCGCAGAGCTCAAATCTTAGGAGCACCGCTGATGCAATTAGAGATTGGTTCACATAGCACATTAAAGTGGTCTTTTCTTTGTGGGCAAAGCATGCAAAAACAACATAATCTAACATAGCTATCTGTCAGTAATTTTTCTCATTTTTTGACAATATTAAAACAACAATTTAGATAATAAAAAGGAACATGGGCCATAATTGAGCAAAGCAATACTGGACTCTAATTCAATTACACCCCTCCCCTTTCATAGCTAAATGATAATCATCACAAAGATTCACATGCCCATTTGCTAATAGATACGTTGAAGTTATTAAAGTAATCAGCAGCAAAAGAAATCCATTTAGAATTGATTGTGGAATATGCTGATTGAGGCATGGTATTATTTGGAGGTTGGGTCCGGTGTGGGAGTGATCATTAAGAGATCCTCCAAATGAATGGGAATTATCCCTATTCTGAAGAGGGGGCTTACTGGAGCGAGGGCTTCTCACTGAAACAGACCTTAATTAAGAGCTGCAATTTTATTATCAAGCAATAGCAAAGAGTCGCTGCTACAGGAGGAGAATACAGTAATAGATAAATTAGAGCGGGGAGTCTTAGCATTATTATCTGCTTGAACAAAGGAATATTTTTACATTTCTCAACTTCAAACCTCAAGTGCAAGCCGTCCTTCAGCTTCCCCGTCTGCACTGTTTCTCATGGTTAAAATGCTTTTTATTGTATTTGCATTCAACTTTTTTTTCTATTGTCTTGATCCGAGTAAAAATCAATGCTGATTAGCCTGGTAATATGATTATGTGCATCTGGAATTGATGTTTACCCTTAAACCAGTCGATAGCAGTTAGGTATGAAACCATGCATTCCTTCACACTAAATCACATTAATACCTAATCATCCAGAATGAGGGAGAAATTAAATTGGTGACAAACTCAGTTTAAATTACTGACTTTTCCAATTTTCTTTTAAAGCTGAAAAAAAGGCATGTTGGATTCAGGTGGATATCTATAGAATAAAGAGGCCCTGCAGAAATGTTTCAAAAAATGTATTCATATTTTGTTTGAATTATTTTAGTTTACAGTTATTGAAAGTCACAACTGAACTAAATTTTCCTCCTTTGCATTAACAAAATATCTCCATGTGTTATATTGGTCAGTTATATTGTCGTTGCTCTTTTTGTTTCGGTTTTTACCATGTAAAGTACAATTACAAATAAATGTATTATTTGTATTATTATTATTACTAGTTGAGGTATTCATACTCATTATTCTATTGACCTTATTTTATTATTATACTGTGTGGGACCTTTATTGAAGAGAATAATGTGTAAAAAAGTTGAGGTGGGAAAATAAGGATTCCCAGTACTCCCCCTTATTAACATGTTGGCATGTTTATCAGCTGTTATCAGCAAATCGTTATAACATTCAATTTCTACAATGAATCAAATAAACGTTATTCCAAACAAGACTACATGAATAAGGCTACTTGTAAAATCCCACACCATGTGCAAGCTTTGATGCTCACAGCAGGCTTAAGGCCAGCTTTAAGTCCAATCCACATGTTTACATATTGTGTTGTTGCTATAACAGTAGTGGACGTGACAGAGAGCGTGATGGTGCACTCGGAGCACACAGTGCTGTGTAGAAGAACGGTGCACCAAAGAGGAAAATATAAAAGACTTTGTACTGCGTAGCGGTGAGGACTGATTCACTTCTCCCTCAGAAAACATCTAATGTCCATGACTAATAAAATGAACCCTGAACTGTTTTTTTTTTGACAAAATAAACACATGAAAAAGTATGAAATAGTCTGTCTTTTTTAAAGGTTTTAGAAACAAGCATCACATCTTTAACAGTGGAAGTAACAGCAGATCTTTTGTGTCTCATTTCTATCGTGTACTGAGAGAGTGCAGGAAAAAAAGGCTACAATATGCATTTTCAGACCTTTCTGCTGTGCATTACAGTTCCAACAAGCACAAATGCTTTTTAATATTCACAGAAAGTCCAGACGAGTAAAATGCTCAGGAAAAAAACTAAAAAAAAAGCACGAGTAGGCACACAGTCCAGTCTGTTATTCTGGCCCATTTTATACCCACCTAATCACACGCTCAAATAGATTCTGTGAAACCCCATCTCCCTTTGAAGACACTCCTACCACTCATGTGATCTGATTAGTATTTTACATGAGATACCAGCCCAGGCCAATTATGAGAGCTGATCACAATGTTCCAGTCCAGGAAGTTATGATTCCAGGAATCATAATTTAGGGCAGTTATAGACAGACCGCTGGATCAGTGGCTCCATCACTGTAAAAAAAAAAAAGGTGGCCCAATTAGTGCTCGCCCAGGAGCGTTTTTCATCTAACCTAGCCTCCTGCACGCCAGAAATTAGTCGCCAAATCCAGTATGGGAGTTTCTTAATCTTTCATAACTCTATTTTAATTTTACAAGTTCTGTCTGTCAAATGTTATGTTCTTGTATTTTCCTTGAACATAAAATTCATGGTCATCTTTATAACATTAATGTTGTTATACTAAAAGATTACATGTGTTCATCGGTGTGAACAGAATTTTTCTTTTTTTTTTTTAAAAAGAAGAGAACTATATTTATCTTATTTATACATAAAGCATAAGAAAAGTATTGCAGATCATTAAGTTTTGTGGTGTTCTCCGTGGAGAGGAAAGTCAGAGATAGTGGGTCCAGAAGAGGGTGCCATAGATCAGAATCCAAGGAGGCTCTGCCTTTTCTTTTGCCTTCTTTTCCATCAGCCGTGGTGCTGTCTGGTAACACACACACACGCGCACACACACACACACACACACACACACACACACACACACACACACACACACACACACACACACACACACACACACACACACACACACATCTGATCAACTAAGGTAGCACGCTGCCTATTCTTCTGCAGGGTTCATAACTGTCAGCTCCTAATTCAGTACAGTAGAGCAGTTTTAATTATCCTTCAGCAAGACTGCAGAACAGGAGGCTGGGAGCCACAAAAGGAAGAGCCATTTGGAAAGCATGAAATGAATTTGAGCTATGAGGGCAGTAATTGTGCTTTTATCCTCAACAATATATATTTTTTTTCTTTTCTCATTCTCTACTCTCTGTCTCTCTCTCTCTTTTTTCTCCAAACCAGTGTATGTACTCTCCCACAGGACCTAGGTGAGGAGTTATTTCTGCATCTGGCTTGAGGTTCCACCGAGCTTTTACATAATCAAATCAATATTGCTATGATTCACCCTCTGGCAACGACTGCCTCGTGCAAGTTTCACTGGTGATGTTTGGCAGCTTACGAGATAAAAAAAGACAGAGAGTGAGAGGAAAAAAAAACCTTAGTTAAAAATCTCTGGGCTATTGATTTCTTGCCTTGTTGGTCCTTTCCCTACCACCCAGCTTCTCATCGCACTCTTTTTTCCCCCCTCACTCTTTTCTTTGTTGTGTCCTCAGTGTTGCAGGTGTAATTCTTCAGTCAGGTAAATAAAGAAGTGGTCCGGCGGTGAGGTGGGGGCTCCGAGCCAAGGAGGGGCCCGAGGTGTGGCAAGGATTTCTCCGAGAGGAAGTGCGGCGAACCCGCCGTGTGATCCGTCTTGATAGGTTGACGGGCGACGGACAGGAGCAGCACACCAAACGGAATCCTCAATAAAAGCAAATATGACAGCCAAATGTTGGAAAGAGAAAAGAAACACACCCACCGATATCTAAAACACAAAGACAAAGCCCTTGGAAGTACTAGGGCGGAAGGCAGATCTCTCCGCGCTGGTGTTTCACTCGTTATTGAACCGGGGTGCTTGAGAGGAGTTGCAGAGAGGAGAACGCTAGATATCATTACAAAGCGCTGCAACGACATGATGAAAAGCAACAGAAACCACTACGCTCCAGAAAATCAGCAGCAGGCATCAAAAGCAGACAAATTCAAATCCACAGTTGAAACAAAATTCGCAGTTGAAACAATACACACACACACACACAGAAAAAGTGTGATTAAGTTTGCAGTGAATCTCCACAACGCCTGCGTGTTGAAACCCACGTTCACCGTGAAATGTGCTTTGCTTTAGGAGGAGTGAGCACATTCAGATATCCTCTTAAGATGATACTCACAGTTTTTTTTCTTTTCTATCTTCATAAATCTTGCCCAAATATGACTTATTTAAAGGGTCGTTGGGCGCTTGAAGCTCCGCCAGCCTTTTCATCTCAACACACTTGTGCTTTCTGGACAAGTTCTGCTCGGCCCTGAGCGTAAATCCTTCCTCTTTGTCACTTTGATCGGCCTCCTTTCCTTTCCTCAAGTGTCCATGAGGAATGTGATAGGGTGGGGGACAGCGGGGGGGGGGGGGGGGGGGGGGAGGAAGCTCGGGGTGAGGTGACAGGAGGAGAGAGAAGGAGGGATGAGAGAGTGTGTGTGCGTGTGTGTGTGTGTGTGTGTGTTGGGGGAGGGGATATAGCACATATCGCATCGCATTGATTCGGTCCATTTGGTGGACTGAACATGAACCCAATAATCAGATCTTGCTTAAGCACGCGCTTCCTCAGTAATTGACTCTCGCATATTGATTAAGATGTTGATGTGTCCCAGTCCTGCTCCTGTGCTAATGCAACTGAGAATGAGCCTGACCCCCCCCCCCACACCCCACTTGCAACACTGACACACAGACACACGACACACACACGCACGTACGCACACGCGAACATGCATGAACAGGCACAATACACATGCACACACAGACACGCAAACGCACACGCAGCCGGAACAAGGCTGTCATAGGGCTCAGTCTAATAGATAAAGCTGTCATGCCGATGCTGCAGCGTCTCACAGGGCCAGCAGACCAAATTAGCCAGTCAATAATTTATGTAGAATAAGAAAAGAGGAAGAAACACGGACAGAAAAGTGAACAACACTGGGTGGAAGTGTCAGCGACATACAGATAACGGGGTGGATTTGACTGTTGCTTGAAAAAGGTCAGTCGCTTAGGTCAGGATTTGTTTTTTCCTTTTATACCTTCCAAGCTTGTTCAATTATGTATTACGTCCCATGCATATTGGATATTTAAGAGAGAAACCTGACACATTGATTTGTTTACTATTGTGCTCTATAACATGTGTGTACAGGATGCACAATGTGGGATTTGATGACCTCAAATGAACGGTTATAATAGCTTCATGTAAAGAAAAAAAAGCTGTTTCAAAATAATTTTTATAATCTAAGCTATTTTAATAATAAGACTATTTTCCTTACTGTATGTCTCAAATATGATGTAACATAACCTGACAGTGTAAAGGGATTTCATGATATTTCACTTCAGCATCTCTTCAGTTATGGTACCTAATGATCCTTCATATAAAGACAACAAATGAGAAATCAACCATTTAGAGAAAAAGAGAATACTATGTTTCATGTAATTGGCCTGATGCTGCGCTATAACATGATATAATAGGATATGTTTAATTTACAGTCCTTTCAGTGTTTGCCTTATTCTTTAAAATGCAATTTCAACATATGGAAATGGCAACATGAATGTTTTTTTTATACCATTTTATTCCAATAACATCATTTTTTGTTTGTTTCATCACAAAACACAATTTACTTAATATTAAGATTATAGCCAAAACTATATATTTATATAACACCAGCTTATGAAAATGAAATTCATACATTGTCGCATGTTCAACTATGCGACAACCACATAAAACCTCACAAAGTAGCTTTAAGTTGAGTATCAAATCTGCAAACTGTAAATGGTGAAGCCTATATGGTGGTTTATTTGGGGGCAAATATATTGTGTATGTTACATATTTCTCCATATGGATCGGGAACATAGTAGATGTTTAAATAGAATATCTATAATTATCTCTACATTCATAATGCAGTGTTGTTTCTGCATGTCATCAAATCCCATTTGTGCTCTAAACATTACATTTATAAACATAAACATTACAGTCATATAGAAGATACATGTGACCCAAATGCTTTTTGTATATATTTTCTTTCAGGTTATTTTTTCCCTTTTTTCCTTCTTTTCTGACATCATCATTTCGCTTTTAACACAAAATAAATAGTAATTCGACCTCTGCACGATGATCAACGCTTTTACTGAGCAGTTTGCAAAAAGTTCATTGGAGATTTTTTTCTGCTGAAGCAAATGTTAAGAAGCCACATTACAAATCATGTAATGTTAATGTGAAATGACTGACATGCAACCATTTACCACAGACTATCGTGGACAACATTCGATATGAATGTGAAACAGTTTGACTCTTCGCACAAAAAGCTTCTTCCCTGCAGATAACCCAAAATATTATTCTCACCCCGAAAGAATGTTGATGCCTTTTAGAGTTTACATATCTCCCAAATGGCCATTTTGATGAGCTCTTGAATGACAGCAGTATCTGTTTTTACACTATGTTGTTGGACAGGGAAGAGGATTCTTGATTTCCATCACCTTTGACAACACACACACACACACACACACACACACACACACACACACACACACAGTTACCAGTATAGTTACTCAGACTTAACTATTCAACAATGCAGGGTTACAGTGGCAAAGCACACAAGCACTCTTGTTTGATATTGACCCTTTTCTTTTTGGGACTGCAAGTCCCATGACTAGAAAAAATCTTGCCAAGGATCTGGTAGAAAAGATCATTGTGTGTTTGTGTCTTATGAAAAGCATAATGATAGTGTGTGTGTGTGTGTGTGTGTGTGTGTGTGGCCTTCAGGCCTCTCCTAGCCTGCTCCTGCCCCAATGGGAGGGCTGCCTGTAGCGAGGTGAACCATCACTCTGAACCACCCACCCCCTCCCTCCTCTCTCCCTTACTCCTCCATCTCTCCCAGGAGTGGACCGACACCTCTCCGCTGGCCAGAGGGAAGACCAGCGCCTCTCTTGGGCCTCCTTCCATGTCTCCAATCAGCCTGCGCTGCCATGGCCCTAGGGCTGCTGCAATGTGATAATCTCTGCCTTTTGCGTTATGCATTGCCCTGATGAATTCATCTTGTGACCACCTGGCACTCGCTGTTAGGAATTCAAGTGTTTGTTTTTTTCCGCAGCAGAGGCTGGGGCGAACGCTGTGAGGGACTGTTTTCTGACTGTCAGAGAGACCCTCTCCTCCTCCCTCCCCCTTCTCTTCATCTCTCCTCCTCCAACATCGGCAGAATGTTTTAACCTCTCCGAAGACCCTGGCGTATCTGCTGTTGTGGTGGCAGGAGTGGGATTCTTCACCTCAGCAGGACCTGTGTGGGAAAAAGCCCTGCTTGGTATTTAAAAACGGAAGAGCTTTTTGCTGTAAGACAAATTGAAACGCAGGAGGCTAGAGAGGAATGTGGCTGTCAGAGTCAACAGCTGCTAGTTTTTCGCTGTGAATAATCATTGAGGTTGACCCATGGAAGCTGAGGATTGTGTAACACATATTTCACAAAATTAAAGGTCAATGCAAACATATGGCAAAGCTTTTGCCCCATAACTTCTGACTTTCTTCAAAGCTGCTTTTGTGACCTCAATTAAATTATGGAAATAGAAACTTGAGGCAGACAGAATCACTGTTGTGTTTCAGTGTTGGGTTTTATAATACAGGTTCAATCGAAATAATGAATTAATAGATGCATTTTTCATAAACCTTCAGCAAAAATGTGCGCCCCAATGCTGAAGAGTCCACATTTGAATACGGTCTCACATGTACGGTACACTATGTAGTCACACTGCACTTGAAATAGCTTGTGGCACAAAACATTAGAATTTCATATTTTCTTCTTGGTTGCTTCTGTGTGCATTCGAGATAGAGAGAGAGAGAGAGAGAGAGAGAGAGAGAGAAATAGAGTGTCCATGTCCCTGGCATCACACCAAATCTATAATTTACACTTTTACATAATTGGACTTTGCCTTTGCTGCTTATTGATTGTGCATCCCTGTCTTCTCATTTTCTCCAAGTGACAGAGCAGCATGAGCAAATATTTTCATAAAACATTTTTTGTGGGAAAAAAAAAATCTTCACTTCACACTTCACAAACACATGTCCCACGTCGGAGAATGAGAAGCACATTCTGAGACCGCCAGGTAATGGCATACACACGGCCAAGCGCAGCCACGTGTCAGTGCTTTTGGTTTCACACTCATTTAATCATATTTCTTTCGAGCCGGGCCAGGACACTAAACAGAGACGCCGTTTTCACCGCAGCGTCCCTGAACAGGACATATTTTCGAACCCTCAGAAATGTATTTTTCCGCAAAGTGAAAATAATCAAATGAAGGTTTGCCTTGTTTATTATGCCTCATTATGTTGTGCTGTAAGTGGATATGATAAATTGTTCTATATACCAGACATGCCTGCCAGGAAAATCTGATAAGAGAAATATTTACCCCGAGAGTTCTGCCAGTAAACCTCCAATGATGAATGAGCAAAGGGCAGAGCGCAACATTCATTTTCCAGACGTGACATTTGTGGCCCAGAATCTTCAGTCAAATTGTAAACGGGTCGTATTTGTAATTGCTATCTCTCCACAATACTGTATTATTCAGTTGTTTTTACAATTCATATTATATTAATCAGAATCTGAATCAGAATCTGAATCAGAATCTGAACCATTTATTGCCATGTTTGTTTTCACATTCAAAGAATTTGTCTTGGCGGAAGGTGCATACATTTAACATTTAACAATACACATTTAACAATAAACACAGTGCAATAAATGAGAATGGATGAATGGGTGAATGAGTATTTACAATTGAACAATAGAATATCAGTATCATTAATACAATGTCATGGACATACCTCTAAAACTTTACATTTATAATACATAAAATAACTGAATATGAGTTATGACCATCAGGTTTAAACATTGACCGCCGCAGCAAAAAGCAGTTTTCTTTGTTGGTGAAAACATTTGACGCGCTGTCAAAAAAGAAAGTTGCAAGAGACAGTTTTTAAACAGCGTTGAAGTCCCTAGTTTTGTAGTCTCAGCACTAAGTCATCTCAGACAACTACGATACATCTTAGGGCCAGAGTTCCAAGATGAAATATTAATCAGAGAGCGGTAGCTTGCCAGGCCGCTGTCACTCTCCTCTCACTCACAGGACTTTGGACTTGTTAGCCAGGTAGCTACAGGCGAGGCCCCGTGGTTTCAGCTCTGCACGGAGTTGCTGAGTGGGCAGGTGTCTTTGTGTGAAACCTCGCTCTTGTTTCCCTGGACTAACTGTTTGTATTGCTCTGCCTCTGATCATGAAGGCTAACCTTAATCGTGGTGGGTGAAGCCAATCTTGGGGAGCTGTCATTAAAACGGCCCCCACGGGCATGGTTGTGCGGTAGTAATTTTCCACTCAGGGCTATTGAAGTCGCCATCTGAAGATTTACTCCTTTATTTTCCCTTTTTCAACCAGCAGGCTTCAAATCTCCCCCCATCTTAATCCTCGTTTGATTGAACATGACAGCACTGTAACTAAACTTGAAAGGGGGCTCAGAATACATGCTGCTGTTGTGACTTTTCTTTGGGAGTAGCATCAGCTACTTTTTCGGGACGCTCGAGGAACCAAAATTTGCTGAAATCCTCGATGCTGAAAACATCTTCTTCTTTCGTGCACTTAACGGACACATTACCTTACATGAATACGAGCATCAAGCAGAGCAGAACAGCAAAGTCCACCGTTATATTCTGCCTTTTTGTGTTGAATTTACTGTTTTCATTTGGTCCCCTGTGTTTGAGGTGCTGGAGAAAACAAAAGTAGAAGCTTCAGACCAAACTGTGATGGACTTGGGGCAATTATACTTAATTGGGTCCGATTGGTTCCCTTTCAGCTTGTCCACTCACTTCCCAGTTGAGAGTGATTTGGCTGGGAGTCAGGACTGGAGTGATGCCATTGCTCCTGGCATCTGGTGAACTTTCACTGAGCACTGGCTCGCATGGTTTCTCCTTAACCAAGCCCTCGCCTCGCTGTGACTACCGCCTTAATGCAGCCGAGCTCACAGCTACAGCTGCTCACCTCTGGAAAGGGCCGGCTGGGCGAGGAAATAAGGACGGCAGCGATGCGTTGAAATGAAAACAGTTAAATAAAGAACCGATGAAACGTCTCCCAACTTTAAGTTCCGTCACCAAAATATTCTAAATGATCGATCAAATGATATGAACCGGGTCCATTTCAAATCATTCAATACGGTGAGTATGAATATGTGTTTTACATCAGAAGAGAACAATGCTAGTGGGCTGCTGCCTTCTAGTAATCGCCCACTACATTGTGTGTTCTCATTTAGGGTCTTCCTCCTGCTCCTCGATGCTGCTGCAGACTAATAAGCTTGTCCTGTAATCACGTTAGCCGCCCTGTCGGCCCCAGCCAGGGGACCTAATTGGGACAGAGCCTTGGACAAAGTGAAAATTAATAACTTTTGTCAAGCTCCTGGCGCATTGTCTTATGAAGCAGCGCAGGTCAATTATAAAGCGTGATACGATAAGGTCCAAGCAGCAGAGGAGAGCTGACTCAATTAGGACAGGGACTGGACTGGTGAGCCCGCAGTCAGAGAGAGAGATTTCATCCCTAAGCTGCAGGTGAACGTGCTGCAGAAATGGACTGTTAGTTGCATTTAAATGTCTTTTGTAAATCCAGAGGACATGGCATCATACAGATCCACTGAAGACATTTACTATCTGGAAACATTTTCTATCCCCACATCAAACGAGGTGTAATGTTTTTAAGCAGCTGCCTAACCTAAGTGTGTGTGTGTGTGTGTGTGTGTGTGTGTGTGTGTGTGTTTGTGCGTGCTGGTTGTGATTGTGGAGAGCTTGTGTAGCTGTCACTGAGATAGACTGTTCCCATGCAAGCAGTACAAGCCCCCGAAGCACGTATCAGTGATGCGCATCAAAGGAATTGTGTGAAAGCCTTTATAGTTGTAATGGATGGGCAGACGGCAAACTGGAGGACTCTTGATCTTTTCCCTTCCCTCTTTTATTTCCCCGTCCTGAAAGTGATGCGCGGGACCGAGTCCAGGAAGGATGTCAGCGTATCAGTGGGCAGGCTTAGTGAAATCAGCCGCTTCCTTTCGGTTTCACACCACCATCATTAACGCTTTGTTTGTCATTGAGCGTTACACAGCCCATGATTGAAACTCAGAATCCTGCAAACTGGATCTGAGCGTGCACGCTGCCTCTTGCGAGTGCACGCCTCCTCCCCCCACATGTGCTAATAATTCGGAGTATCTCAGCGCTGCCACAACACGTGTAATTTAATTATCAGCTTTGCTTTGTGTCAATAGTGTCTGCAAAAAACACAACCGGCTCAGCGGCAGCCAAGAAGTGCAGGTCTGCAGATAATTTTCTCTGGAGAGGAAGAACATACTTATCTTTGATTCAACATATTGTCCCCATGTTTCCTCTCATCTCACTACCGGCCTCCCCTGTTGCTTCCCTTTGTTCAGATTCTGACTAGCCGGTCCCACTTTCCCTCTGAATGTGACACAATCTGCTGCTGCACGTTTTGTCACGTTGTATTGTCGTGTTGCAGCATTTATTGTGGAATACAGATTTATAAGGCGGAGGATATCTGGATCTTCACCAAATCTTACGATGACTTAAATATTATTTGTGGCAAGACAGAACTTCATTTTGAATGTTTTTTTTTGTTGATTCGTGGACATTTGCACTTCTGTTTGAGGGTAGTGGGGCACCATAAGAAGGACCGGAGCAGAGTATTTCACAATTCACTTCCATCACCCAGAAACTGATGGGATGCCATGGTTAACAGGTCTGACTTTCAATCAGAGGGTCGGTGGTTCAAACCCCGGCTCAGCCAGTCTGGGTCGATGTGTCCTTGAGCAAGACACTTAACTCTAATTGCTCACCGTTGCTGTGTCTACGGTCTACTGTATATCATGTAAGTCGCTTTGGATAAAATTGTCAGCTAAATGTAATATAATGTACTATGTCGAACCCTACAAACAAATGTACAAACACAGGCAGAGAGTTTAGGCCAAGTGACCAGAATGGGACTGAGCCCACAACTCCAAGAAAGGTTTCACATTTTCCTGTTCCCTTGGGAAATAACACAATAGAGAGCTGACTAAAAAAAAAAAAAAATTGATCTGAACTGTGCTGAATTAAAGTGAACTCAATACAGTGACTTGACTTCAACGGTATCCTATTCTGAGCGGTGAATCAGATAAGATGTTACTTTAAATGCCTGACAAAACCACTAGTATGTTGTTTAGTAGTCCCGGTGCTTGAGGCACTGCTACCGCTCCTTCTCCAACACCATGAAACCGATCTAATAGCCAGTACATGGTCACATAATGTGATACTGTACGCATCACGCTGTAACATGAGGCAGATGTCTCGATCTGTACTTTCCAAGTGTCCCAATTCAATCTTGGGCTTCATCTGTGTGTAACCTAGTAAGCAGTCCCTCCTGCAACCGCATTATTGTTCTCTCCCATCACTGTTCCTTCTCGTGGAAGTCTCAACTCCCTTCCATACAGGTAATGCAGACAAATGGGGCTTTAATGCTATTCACGGTCCCATCCTACATTTCCTCGCTTTGTCATCAGTTTGCCTCTCGTTTAAACGCATTTCTCGACCTTAAGCAGCACTTTATTGTGGCGTGTTATTTTGTCCAATTGGATTAAACGGACTGTAACTAGGAATCCGTTTGAACCTGATCCTTGCTCGAGCTTCCTCAGCCAACTCCATTAACTGTCATACTTGTCCAGAAGGCCTCCTGTGCAATGGCCAAATGTGTAAGTTGATTCATCGTCAATAACCATGGTGAGAGAACTGCGCAGTCTTTAAAAAGTAAAACCTTATATTTTACGTCTTCCCTCTGAGGCAGCAGATCAAATCAGCAACAGCGCCGGCCCCGCTCTAATATGTTTAAACACTGATGAGACGCAACTCTAGACTCCCCTGAATGGGACCACGGCACTCTCACTCTCAGTGTCTCAGCGTAAAGTGGTCTCATCCATGAAGATATGAGCGCAGACACAGGCACCGGTGCTAGTTTACCCACATTAGAGGCTCCTTATCGGGGCTTTCGAGACCCATCCCCTTCTCACATCTCCATCATGAAATACTTTTCTCTTCCGCGGAGTGGTCTCCCTCGTGGAGCATTGAGAGGGGAGAGGCAGAAGTTTGGGCGTATGAATCCCCGCGGTGAGGACTCTTTGGGCTTATTCCATGGATCTGCCCCTGCTGCCTGTTGGGACTCTTTCTTGATGCTAGAGTAAGAGGACACCAATGCCCTGAGCAGCCCCTCAGATTTATTGAAACTTCATGTCCTGTCCCGGTAGCTCATTTGTCAGGAGACCTAATTTACACTGGCCCTTAAGACTAATTGCAAATTTGCGAAAAAATGCTGATGTCGTTGGAACTGAAGAGGCCTTTTTGCCCCTCCCTCAGTGTCCCTTGCCATGCATTCGCTAATGCGTTTCATCTGTAGAGCATAAAAAAGACAGTGTTTCTTTCCTGCGTGTGCGTGTGTGTGTGTGTGTGTGTGTGTGTGAGAGGGAAAGTGCTAAGAGAGCTAAGAGAGACAGAGCGGTAGAGGTGTGAGAGAGAAAACGCTCCGAGATAAACCCCGAATGGGACTCCTTACAAACAGGAAATCGTGACAAAAACACAAACATTATTTACTGTTTAATTCAATTCGAGGAGACCAATGCCCTCCCATCTTCCCTATCAAGTTATCAAGGCCAGAAACAAACCCCAAGACACAGGGCCACATGGCACTGTCTATTCTTGGCAACCAGCAGACACCACATGACAATTAGCAGTACAATTATCCCAGCCACTGGGTAGCTCTATGTGCAGATGGCAATTGCTCCTAATGAGCGTACTTCAAGAAAGCAGAAAATGTGCATATGAAATATAGAGGGATCTGTCTCTAAATGCTATTGTATAGATTTTTTATTTATTTTTTACATGAAATTCTGCATTTCTGCATTTTATTCCTGCATATACATTGCAGCTGCAGCCATAACGATGGCATGATTGCAAGTATAGTTTTATGGAAATGTCTTAATCATAGGAGGGCAGATTCCTGAGGTTTCTGCAAATGTTTCCCATAAATGCATAATGTTTCAGGCAGTTAAATAAATCTTAGAAGACGGAAGGTCTGATGTTAAAGACAGATCATGGTTTCACCCTGACCGTTGGATCACATTTCATTTAACGTTTATATCCTTAAGAGGGTGTGAAGTGTTTTGGGCTAAATGGCAGACCTGTGGTGGGCAGTAGATTTGAGTGCTCTGTGCAGATGTGAGTGCAGAGCACATGCTGCTGGATTTGAGGGATAATATGCAACCACATGACTCAATCAGGAGATCTCCTCCCTTCATCAAGGTTTTGACACATTCAGCATACTTTGTGGCCGCTTCACATGCAAGTATTTAGAAACTGGCAGATTCTTGTCATGGAGCGCATGTTTCAGGAAACCTCTCCATGTGTGCTCACTTTTCAAAGTGGAACTGTGTAGACTTTTGAGTTGAGGGTTTCCAGTAATTGTTATTTTTCCATCTCTCATCAATTCCCTTTTGGTCCTTGCAAAGTCTTAAACACCATCCTGAAAGAATTGTTGCTTGAATGCAGCACACCTAGACACACATGTAGGAAAACCTCATTGTTTTTTTTTTTGAAGACGCAGTTTTGGCAGAGCTTTTCAGCAGCAGCACATATGCAGAGAGAGAGGGAGAGAGAGAACAAAAAAAACATTGCAACGGGGGAGTTTGAAGGGTAGGGCAATTATCTGATTACGAAAAACATTATATGTCAAAAAGAACAACAACATGTAATTGGCTTGGTGTGTTAGAGCTGCAGAGGGCCAGATGTAGAAATGTGTGCATGCCTGTCAATGTAATGGCTAACAGCTTGACCACATAGTCCATAAGGCTTGCACCAGGAGGGCTCAAACAGCAATAAAATCCAATGCTAGCATTTGTTAGTACTAGACACTCCAATTTGATTGGTAAAATTCACACTCTAATGGGCTTATAAAGGATTTCTTGGGCCCAGAACAATGAGCTGGAGGGCTAGAGCAGTGCCAGGTCATGGACACCCAGCGATTCACAACATCCCCCCCTTCTGGGCATGCTTAGTTTGCTCCATATCCACCAGTTACCCTCTGCAGCTCTCTTTAAAAGCCAGTCGGGATGTTCCAAAGGTATTTAATAGTGGTGGTGGTGGGATGGGGTGGGGGTGGGATTTCGGGACCTCCCACACACAGGTTCAACCAAAGAGCCATGCATGTTTTTTTTTTGTATCACCCAACCCCATCTCTCTCTCTCTCTCTCTCCCTCTCTCTCTCGCTCCCTCCCTCTCTCGTCTCTCTCTTTCTCTCTCTCTCTCCGCCATATGTTTTAAGTGGAGGAAAAAAGCTGTTTAACCAGAGGCACCTTTCTCTTGCACCTTGCCCGGTTGCACCCCTTCCTGGTGAAGACAACACAGAGGGATAGAAAGCCCACACATAGGGAACACATTTACCCAGGCAAAGGGCCAGAGCGTTGCATTCCCATGGACCTGCGAGGGGAAAGAACTGCCGAGCACATTTTACACGTAAATATTCAGAATTGGATGTGGCACATCCTCTCTTTTTTTTTTTCTTTGTCCTTTTTTTCCCCTCCTCTCTGTTTCTCACGTCTCATCCCCGTCACTCAAATCAGAACTTCTCTGTTTTGACTGGCCACATTGGCCACGCCGGCCAAGACAGGAGTAAAACAAAAGCAGAGAAGGGGTTTGGATTCACTTGATTTTGATTTGCACTGCATCATCCGATGGTCACAAAACAACAGCCAGTGTTACCTCATGGCTTCGTTATTTGGGCTTAAAGCAGGAGGAGAGCATGTCCAACACTCCCTCTGTGTAATCACGTGCTCCGTATGTATTTGTTCTTGTATATTTGTGTGTATGTCCATCGAACTGTCAGATGAGACTTAACGCCTCGGGGTTTGTTTGGTTTCGAGTACTGACTGTGAACGTGTACCAGCCCCGTTGCCTCCTGAGACCGTTGTGTGGAGACACATCTCCGGTTCCCTTTTACCCGGCCCTCTCCGTCAGCGCTGGCATTGGCGTGTCTGTCTGTTGTTTGTTGCGGCTGTCAGTCTGTTTTATTTGATGTATTGCTGTGTTTAATACACACTGCAAAACTAATCGCCCACCACGACCATTACAGTTTCAACTTGAACTTAAGCTTTGCTGTTTTTTTTTGTTTTTTTTTGGGTGAATATCTACTGTATCTGTTTTTGGAATAGCAATTTATTGTTTATGTGATCTCAATTTTAGTGTGCGTTTCATCCCCAGTGGTGGTGATGGTGGCAGTGGTGGGATTATGGAGTGGGTGTTTGCTCCCTTTCAACAGTCTCTCCACATGGCCTCCTGCCTCCTTTGTCTTTTTATAGCCTCCTTCTGGGAGACGCTGCTCTCTCCCCGAATGCAACACAAGCCAAAACACCTCTCAGTTCCTTCGCCAGAGCCCGTTACCCAGGGAATACTGCGATTCCTCCCGTACTTTTCTACACACACCTTCTCTCATCTCTCATCCCCCCCACCTCCAATCCCTCTCACTTCAACCTGGGCTGGACACAGATTTTTTGTTTTTGGAGCACGAGGGTGATATGTGAGTCATAGCGTTACATCTGAAACTCAAGCCTCGGGTTTCAAGGATGACAAGTTTAACCTCCTGTGTTGCTGAATTATGATGGTCACCTTTCAGTCACATTCATTTCATCACAGTAAATTTGCAGTGGAAAGCGTGCGGATCATTCTTTGCACTATGAAATCATTCGGACAACTTTGCTGATTGATGTTAAAAGTATATGCTCCCCCCGTATGTGCCGTATAACAAATGTAGAGTATTATTGTCAGCTCCACATTATTGTCTGACGGAAAGCTTCTCTCTAAAATCACATTGTGATTGTGTCATGACATAACATTTTGGTCTCAAGGCTATTTTTATGTTAAAGAAACCTACCAGACTTATTGCCAGGCCCAGTGGAGTTCATCGTTTCACATCAATAGTACAAAACCACTCCTACTGTCCAGAAATATTAGCTTAATGCAGATATATCAGTATTGGTGTGTCACAACACAAGCTTAAATAATTCCATATAGGTTAGAGGTCATTTGTAACCAGCGTCACCATTATATAGTTTGTTCGTCGAGAGTGGATTTTTCATCTTTAAGATTTCCCATTTAGTATGTTAATTGGTCACAATTATTTAAAAAACAAATCAAAAGTTTTTTTTTTTTTACTCATATGAATATTGGGCCCAGAAACCCAGTATCAGTTAGGATATATTACGAAGGTCATGGATATTTGGGTAACTCTAATAACTAGTGTGGTAATGCACCTACAATAAAACATTATTACTATTTTTCAGCAACTACATATTAAGTAATAAATAAGGCTCTGTTTAATTTTTAGTACTTAAGTCTGTACTTAAGTACTTCACTTAACTTGTACTCATTTCTTCAACATAGCAAAATGAATGGAAACCACTGGCAGCCCAGTTTCTGCTGGAATAAGCTCCAACCCACAGGACCCTGCACAGAATACGAGTATATAAAAACTGGACGGATAGGTGGTAAGTTGAAACTGACCAGAAGGTAGACAATTAATCAAAAGAAGTTATGATGTGCTTTTGGAAGAGTTTAACATGCAATGATTTAACACACTGTATGTGCTAAGTTAATGGGCCATTACAGGCAAAACCAGCTCCATGGCCTGCAGCCTGCAAGGCTAAAGGCGTTTCTCTTTGTTTTCCACACAGGCCTCATTGACCACATGAGCCATTTCTTAGTTTTGCTATTTCATGTGTCTACATTTTAGATAACTTATTGCTCCTTTCCCTGTGTGCTGGCTGCTTTGCCCACCCAGCCCATTCCTAACTGGGCCTGGCCTTCTTCCTGTCTCTGTCCCTCACCACACCCACCCTGCACCCCTGTGTGGCATCAGACATACAGGCGTGCCACTACGCTGACATGGTCGTTTGTCTTCTGACCGCCGTGGCATATGGAGAGGGCTGGCACTGCACAGATGTCCACTAAGTGCTGATGAAGGGAGTGAGGAATGGATGGGCTGGGGCTAAGAGGATCTTTGCCGGTGCTGCTGGAGCCTGGTACTGCTCTGCCCTGCTGGTGTTATTAACTTTACAGAGCTGAGGAGGGGGGGGGGAGTGAGGCTATTCAATAAAGTATGTGTTTCCAGATATCTAGGAAAGCGAGTGAGCATGTGTTTGCCTTCGCGCTCTCTCTCTCTCTAAGTGTCCGTATCTCTCTACCACTATCTAAAATACTTGTATGTGTTCAGGCTAGTGGGTGCAGCTGTAGTGTTCTGGGGAGAAGGAGGGTGTGGATTAAAGCCGTAGGTAGAGCAGAGAGAGCCTGAAAAGAATCATTTGCAGCTTAAGGGCAATAGCTTCAAAGTCATGAATCCTCATGGGTGAGCCAGCCAGGCTCTGAACCTGTCAGTGGTAACTTACTCCTCGGATAGCACGCCAAAGACTTCAATAATGACATCACCCAGGCGTGGGGGTAGCGGGCAGGAGCCGGGGTGGGGTAAGGGAGAGCCAAGAGACGGGGCCAGCTTTCTGGGGTGCGAGCGCGGCCCTTCAGAGTACTTTGGAGTCCCGCTTGACGAGGGCTTTGCAGCTTCCTGATACCGGCCTTGTTGTTCTCTGTGCGGATTGGCCACAGAAGCCACCAGGGCGGCTTATCAGATTTATTGGGGCTTAGCGGTTGACGTTCAGAGTGTGTATGTGTGATGAAGTGTGTGTGCGTGGAGGAACTGGATGAATAGGGAAAGGGTCATCCCTCTAACAATCCACTCGTCCCAGTTAATTTAGACAGCACCCTAGGGTCTGACAGTGAAGAGGCAAGACTTTGCACCACCCCTCACTGGAGTCCTTAAGACTTGAGACCAGCAAAGCACTTGTATTGCTTCTCACACGAAATCCACCTTTTTTTTTTCTTCCCCTTTCGATAATGCTGTAGCGGTAATAGTCATGAGGTGAAATTAAATTTGACAGAGCTGTAGTTATCTCACCATGCACACCTACTCTATGTTATACTATGGGCAACGTGATCAAATTCTGTACTGCCTAACACCACAGTCTGTCTGCATCCAATTGGTAAGTTTACCACAAACTAATAGGATGTGGATATGTTACCTTGAGTCGCGGTGTTCTTGGAGAGGAAAGTGCGCACCGCAATCTTGTCTCTGTCAGGTTTCCCAAGCTTAAGTTTCAGACACACACTTCAAAGTCCCTCTAATGAGTGGAAAAACATTGCAGGCTCCTGCACGACATTAGGGAGTGCCATTTTTCTCCCTCTGTGTGTTGTTGCTGCGTTATATTTCACGAGCTTTCCCTTCCAAATGTTAGCAACTCATTTTCACCTCCAGCACAAACAAACAGTGAAGTATCACCCATTGTAGCCAGTATCAAAGGCAACATTTGTTTGCAATAAAATGCGGGTTTGAAATCGCTCCAGCACAGATTTTTGTGCTCCGACACTGGGCCAACATTTTTATGCCATAGAAATCAAAAAGGGGAGATGGCTGGAAGAAAGAAGGCGATATATAAAGCATGTAACGGAACTGCCAGACAAACTACACATACTTCAGTTTTATTTAATTGCTCAATTGCAAAAGCTTTGTTCTTGCTGCTGTCATCTTTTCAGATATTTTTTTTTCCCTTCTTCATTTTGATCGGCACTGTGTTGTTTGGAGAACTTGGCCCCTATTAAAAGCATATCGAATTTGGGACGTGCTTCCCAGCCTCCGTAACAGATATGGAGAATCGATAAGAGCGTTGCAAGGCTGTGACAGAATGACCCCCACCCCCGCTCCTCTCATGTCTAAAAGGATGGCCATGTGACAAAGGGTCTCGCTCACACTCCTGAGATCCTATCCAGGACAGATCACATTATCCGTCGGGTGGCATAAGTGGTCATTAACCCTTTGGTGACACTGCAGGGCAGAGCATGGTGGCTGAACAGACCGTTTGATTAAAACCATAAACAGATCCAGCCAGAGCCTGTTTAAGTACACCGAGATCTGGATGCACTGCTAGTGTTGTGTTTCTGCTACAAGCTATTTTGACAGCCAGTTTCTGGCCTCATCAGTATCTGTTTCTCCACGGTCTCAGTCGCCTGAGCCGCATTTAGCTCCCTCAGCATCAGTACCAATTCCATTTAGGGGTAAAAATGTAAAAATTCTCCCTCGACTCATTCCCAGGTGGTGTTTGTGAGAGAGAGAGAGAGAGAGAGAGAGAGAAAGAAAGAGAGAGAGATGAATAGTTCAGGGAGACATACAGAGAGACGGAGAGGATAAAAAATGAGCACTGGGGTTTGTTCAGGTTCAAGATGCATTGTGTCTGTTGGCAGCTTGTTGGGCCAACATTGTTTGACGTTCTACCCCTAGTGCGTTTGTGAGCCTTTGAGGGCTTTATGGCTCGGTGTGACTCTGCCGCCAATAGGTTCCAGATGCCGCCGGTGTGGGAACCGGGGAGTGGAGCAAGAGGGGAGACAGGGAAGAAGCATAACCAGGTGTGACCCATTGCAATCTGGGATGTTCTCCATGGATATTGAGACTAATATGCATGCGTGTGTTGAAGAAGCGGGATGCAATATGTTCCCCATCTGACACTGGACAGACAAATAGACAGGTAGACCGACTAGTTGGACACACAAAAACACTTTCATGCGTAATCTTTTTTTGTGGACTGTGTATTTCTTCACTCCTGCAAGTAGCCCGTGCACCCACCCTCTGCCAAGGCACGGAGTTCATGGTTTGAGTCTCGTCGTTCAGCACATTTGCTGCTGGCACCAGTGAGGTCCAACATATGGCAGCACTCTGAGCCTTCAAGCCCAGCGTTGGGGCTCCGAACAGAATCTGCCAGATCCACAGTGGCCTACTGTAAGGGAAAATTGTCAGCAGGACCATTTAAGGTCCCAAACCACAAGCACTGATAAATGTCTGCATTTCTCTACGCAATTACCTTTAATCCAGTGTCCCTTTTCCAAGGGGCCAGGGAGGAAACAACACAGCTCAGACCGGCTACGAAGCCGAACTGGTAAAAAACAAAACAGAAATGCTCTGAATGCTTGCTAAATGAAGTATGGTTCTGCTGTGTGTGATTTAAAAAAGAAAAAGATGGGGGTGGAAAGAGGTGGAGTCGAGTTCAGCCAATGTGTTTTTCATTTGAAAAAAAAGGTAAAATATACTGGAGGGGAAATTTGCATTGACAAAAAGTGAACGGTCACTGAGGACATACGTTGTATGTAAATTGTTTAAATTCATTGCAGGCTTTTTTTTATTGTATTGTTCATATCAGTGTGGTCACAGCATAAAGTACAGACCCCTTATGAACTTAAATAAACAATACTGAAAGACAAGATCAGTGATTTCTGTGGACACACTTGATTTTGTTTTGCCAGTTATATAAATTCAATAAGCACATTTAAATTAGAGCAAAACAATAAACGTTTGAGTTGTTTGACATATTGACGTAATTACTGCACAGCTGTTGTAGCATGCATGAGAAATATTTTTATTAAAAGTTGGATTTGGATTTACCAAAAACATGTCATGCTGCAAGCATGTCCCGGAAAAATGAAACACCACCAAACAAAACTGTTTCATCACGTGAAAAAAAGATGAATAAAAAAGAAACAGATTAAAAATTTTGACCATTTTGTGTAAACTAGTTTATTTTAAAAGATAAAACTTGAGCAGGGCTTTTGATCTTTAATTGTTTTACTGCAGGTGTTCTGGGTCTGATTCATATTTTATATTTAAATAACTGCCATTTTTCTAATTGGTCTTTTATTGTTTTACTACACGTGTCTGATTTAAAAAAATTATAAAAATAGCCATTTTTTCTCATTCTTAAGAGGCAAAATACTAAACCATAATTAATGAACATTGATATAATTACAGTAAAACATTAATATCATGAGCCTTGAAACACATTTATTTTGAAACCGCTGCGGTATGCTATCTAAAGAAAAACTTTTCCTTTTAGGCTTTTTATAGCAAAATAGTACCTGCTAGTGTTCTCCAAGGGCTGCTACTGTTGTCGATAATCCCTTCCTCTTCAATCCATCATCTGCAAAATAAGCACAGGCCACCCCCACCTGTGTCTGACTTAGAGGGGTGAGGGCCCGTTAACCTGCTCACACAGGCCACCGGCTCGGGCGGCCGATTCCCCGCCTTTCTGTTTAGATTATTTCCGCGGAGGCGGGCGACTCTCTTGTGTCACTGATAAGAGCGCAGTAGGGTGGTGGCAAGAGGGTCAAACCACAAGGGGAATAAAAAACTCAGGAAAACAACGGAGAAAAAAAAATATCTTTATCCCCTAGAAATAGTACTTTTCCCCCCAAACTTCTTCACCATGGCGCAAGGCTATTACACTGATAGAAATTCTCCTCCCTCCTCGGCAGTCTGGCCCTGAGTACGCGAGGGGCCAGAGTCTTAGCCACATCTCAAGCTAATTTACAAAGATCCCGAATTATTCTCTTATCTTGGGCTTTAAAGGTTGTAAGGTTGATTAACAAGGCTCTGTCCTGTTTATCAGTTTGGGGCTGGGTGTGGAAAATAGCCTGCGATAAGTGCACAGACCATTAAACATTCTATTTCCCCTAATATTTGTCGGCAACCATCTGCTTAACTGATCTCCCTTCACTTTAATTAAAAGGGATTCCCGTCTTGTTGGGGTCATTATGTGCTGGCGGACGCCAGGAGAGGGGTTTGTGATGAGTTCAGCGTTCCCTCTGTCCCTGGGTTGCCAGAGGGCTTTTTTCATCCTCTCTTCCACCCTCGTCGGAGTTAACCCCTTCCTATCCTGCTGCACTTCCACCTTGTTATTTAGCGGGGTGATGCAAACTGAAGAGTTAGTAAGTTCAACAATTTTAAAAGAGATCCAGCGGGTGCTGGTGCAAACTTTTCTCCTCACCAGGGCAGTGTATAGATATTCACACTATCTCCCTCAACTCCGGGGCATGAGACTCTGGCTGTAATGGTTTGATTTGCCCAACACTAGTTGGATCGATGCAGCTGTTTACAGTTTCTCCCTCTCTCATCCCTTTTGTCTTTTTTCTAATTTAGTGTTCCCAAACCATGGACAGGGGTCTGAGTCTGTCTGCTGTGCTTGCATCTTCGCACTCCTCCCCACTCTCCATCACTGTCCATTGATGTTTTTCCCCTCTTTTTCTTTCCTCCTCTTCCTCTCTCCTTCCTTGGTTGGTCTTGGAAAAAGAGCTGCATGCCTCCACACTTCTGGACAAGACTGATGGCTCGTCAATAGCATTAGCCAGCATTGCAGGCCTCACTGGTGTAGAACCAAATCAATAAGGCCCAGTAAAAAGTCGTATATGTGTATGTGGTCCATCCTAGCCAAGGCTCATGTTACCACAGATGAGTTTTTATAAGAATTCAGGAGTGACCATCTATTTTATTCCCTTTAACCCCACATTTTCTGAGCAATGCACTAGCATTTAATAAGTGCTTCTGCTCACAGTCATTTAGTCTCTTTTTGTATAATTATGAATTGCACCTTTCAAAAAGTCGAAAGAAATTTCTCTGTTCATTGTTACATTAAATATGGATATTTAAATTTAGCAGCTCTGAGATAAAAATCTTTACTCCTCTTCTCCCCTAAATTCTGGTAATTTACCTTTAATTATAGTGGGCAATTACAATAAATTAGTCCTCAATGAAAATAGATTTTTCTCTCAGTGCAGTGACGATGGTGGACGGTTTGTGGGCATATTTGAATATGTCTGACGATACACTTCACATATGGGAAGAAACGAAATACAGAAATAACATTTATGAATTTGAGTATTGTGTGTATAGTTCACAGAATTATTGGTCATGCATTTGTATGACCTTCACATCCTCACTTTTCACTGATAATTTCCTGCAGAAACAAATACTGACCTTTTTGAGCCGTGAGAGATTCACACAGTGAAGTATTGCAGAGTGCAGCAATACTGTATAGTTGAAATGGTCCCTTTATTATACATCCCTGACTGGTGTTTACTATTGATAAGACCTATAGATCAAAACAAGTTTTTCAGAAGTTGATAATTTGTTGCTGAAAGGGATGGGAATTTTTGGTTGGTTTGATAAATCTCTCTCATAAAATGATAAACTAATAAAACTAGCTAAAAATAGATACCAATTAGACCGTATTTTGAATGCACAGTGTGTGTAATTATACAAGCTTTTAAGGTGGCAGCCTGTTCTCTGTGCGCCTATAGTTTAGTTAACACTTTTACTTCACGGCTTGATCTTTCTCCGACCCCCCTATTGCGTGACATTGCATGTTGCGTCTGTAGCTTTCTGACAGCACTCACTTCCTTCCACAGTGAAACGACGTGCAATTCTGTTGCACTGCAGACAGGACGGCACATGATACGTGGAGACATTTACAGCCCAAGTGCTTCGCAGGCACTATTGACTTTCATTTGAAATGTTAAGATAACCTCTGTAACACGTAGCCATGTCGCAGTCGCTTGAGTTTCACTGCTGCAACGCGGCTGGAAACGAGAGCTGTGTCCTATTTACTGTCCTATACTGTGCTCGCCCCTAAATGTGAAGGTGAATGCGAGCTAGTGATTTGTCTTTTTCTCTGGCAGGCACAGGTTTACAATGCTCGGATAACAAACGTGATATCTTACTGTGAGCCGAACATACTTAACTCTGATATGCTGTTCCAATTTGCTTATAGTGTTGGAAACATTTAAATCCAGCACTTCATTGTCTGATGCAGACTCTTCAATGGACTGACTCTAAGGTCAGACAGGCAGATGGACTGATGGACATCTTTGCCCTGTCTCCCCCCCCCCCCCCCACCCCACCCCCACCCCGGCAGCACCCTTTCCAGTTCAGACACAACAAAGCTCGCCCTGTCTGTCCGGCTGTCTGCGTGTACACACACAGCAAAGAGCTCTGCTTCTCAAAGGTCAGCCGAGGGCGAGCGTGTTTGTCAGGCCAATCGATGGCCTGCCGCCGCCAGGAACATGCACAGTAGCGGGGAGGTCATCGCAGCGGCGGACAGCGCCCACCACCTCCCTGGTGGGAGGTCGTCGTCATGAAAGGGAGTGTGTGTGTGTGTGTGTGTGTGTGTGTGTGTGTGTGTGTGTGTGTGTGTGTGTGTGTGTGTGTGTGTGTGTGTGTGTGTGTGTGTGTGTGTGTGTGTGTGTGTGTGTGTGTGTGTGTGTGTGTGTGTGTGTGTGTGTGTGTGTGTGTGTTGAAGATGGGTGGCTGAGGATATCTGTGAAAAGTGGGGGGAGTATCTTTTACTAACCCTGCATATAATCAATACCATCTAGCGCTATTATTCTGAAATCTAGTGTGTGTGTGTGTGTGTGTGTTGTGTACTTTTCAACAATGACAGGATCAAGGAACTGGTGTGTGACAAAGAGGAATGGTGTCTAATTCAAGGTCAACACGGCCTGTGTCGCTCCTTCACGTTCACACAGGGGAGGGAGGGGGCATTGTGTTCCTGTTGGTTACCAGAGCAAACATGACATCCCTGCTGGAGCTCATATCAATTTGTAATTTGACCCCCAGTCACAGCAAATGATGTCAGCACAGGTCGCTTTTGCAAAATGACCCTGCATTTGTCCGTTGTCGTTGTCAATCTCTGTCTACGATGTCACTTTGTTCTTCTGATGTTACGCTTTTTTTTTCCTCCTTTGACTGATGTTAATATTCATAGATGTTAATATTGTTCATTTCATGTGGAGCCATACAGGAAATTGTTGATGGTTTTGCTAGATCTTTTTAATACAGGGAGGAGAGGGTTGTTCATATCAAAAGGCATTTGTTGTTTTTTTCGCATATTCTGTGCTTTTTTTAGATAAAAAAAATCCAGCCAGTTTTAAGTACTTTTAGTATGCATTTCTTCCCATAACATAGCTGCTTCACAAGGGTATTTAATTTCATTTCAGCATATGATGCTGTATGTCCTTTGTTTCCCTGTCAGTGACCATCTTACTAATTTGCTAAGACCAGCAGCACCTTCTCCTCATGCCAGTACATCTTTTAATAACTCTATTAATCTAATCGTCCACTAATTGGTCAAGATAGCCTTTTCCCTTGTGATTTTTATCATAGAGCAATTAAGAGCACGGTAAAACCTGCTGAAATCAGTGTCTTGTTAAAATGGCTTGATTGACACATTGTTTCGGGGCTCGGCATTTTTTTCCTGCATTATGGAGAAGGGTGTCTTTTCAAGCTACTCTAATAAAATGGAATATAACAGAATTTGAATAAAATTGCGATGACAAAATGCCAGTGACTGATAAATCTTTAATATAAAAATTGTACAAGAATTCTGATACAAATTACAAGAGGTATTTGGACAAAATATGAATAAAATTCCATTTACATCCCAAAACCCTTATGCATTTTATGCAAAAACCATAGACAGTTATAATACAGAAACAAACACAAGAAAGGCAAAAAAAGGAAATAAAAGAAAGAAACAAGAGTCTTTTAAAAAGAGGACCATTTTCTCTGTCCCGTCTGCAAATGGGAAACACCTGTTTAGGTACATACAGTATTCATCAGGCTTCCAAATCACCATTTTGACGCAAGCTCCTCTGCTCTGTTTGTTCTTTGCAGTGCGACGATGTAGCCATGCAACGCTGTCGAGTGCCAGTGCCATAACACGGGCTTTTTAAGACGCAAATGCATTGTATACACAAAAACACAAGTGAAAACATAAATCTAAATTCACTAGGTCTTCAAGCTTATTTATACTTTAAGACTGTAAAATATAATTGGCACAATGGAAAACAATAAATGAAGTATTTCTTGACATTTCACAGATTCCAGTTCAAATTAATGAGGGTATATTTTTTTGTAGAACATTTCACATCCGACTGAAGCATCTATACAAATGTGTATTTTTCTTCTCTCTGCATATTTCTTATGATGTCCGATCCAACATTTGTTGATGAGCTACATAAACTGGACAGTTTGCATGCGGTGTCCCCTCCCATCCTCTCCGCTCACACCTATGGTACTCACTCGATCCGTGACGTGAACAAAACGGGCCGCGGTTAACAGGTCAGCCGCTTCGGCCGCCTGCCATCCACTCCTCCCTCTGTGTGCTATGTAGAATTACAGAATAATTGATGCCTGACGCTCTAATCAAATATTAAAGATTCACTCCAGCGGTCTCGGCCAACGAGGCGCTCTGAGTGACGTGTTCTTGCGGGATCGCTCGGTGTAGCAGGATGCGCTTGGGCCCATGTGCTTGGAGAAGTAAGAGAGACAACGATTGGATTGGGCGCTTTCCTCAGAGGAGAAGGGGGGAAATTGGTGGTCATTTCTCAGAGGAGAGGCGAGCGTAAGGGAGACGGGTGCAGATGTGAGGGGTGGCTCGATCGCTCTCCAGCAGGCAATCTACAAGAAGCTGGCGATGACTCCTGGGGAGTCCTGGCCCTGCTGCTCTCTTGCTCTCTCCTCTCCCCGGTACCTCTTTTTCTCCCCTGCCTTGTTAAGTGACTGCCGCAAGGCTTCAGCCAGACCACTTTGGAAGCCCAATCCCTTTCCACAGTCTCTCTTTCTCTCTCGCCGCCAGTCTCCTTGTCTCCCAGAGGTCTGCATGTGTGCTCAGCTCTGTTTTCAGCCTTTTGCAGCTCTTGAGCTCCGCTGGCATCACCAGCACCATGCAGGACTCATAAGGAGTCCGTAGGAGGTGGGAGAAGGGTGCTGTAATCTCTTCTGTGATATTCAGTTTTCAGCCCGGCACACACTAGTACACAGACAGAGGTCATGCACTGCAGCTGCTGCTGGAGAAATGGACAGCAAGGAGGAGAACACAAAGAGTGTGGTAGAGTCTGACAAACTTTTCTCAAATCAAGAAGGGCACAGAAGCTGAGGTTAATAGGGCAGAGCGCACTTACATTAATAGCATTTGATATGTTGGGTACGCACAGCTCCTCTAATTATATGAGGTCCAAAACAAATACGATTTTCTTAATTTAACAGTGTCGTCTTTCTTTGATAATTATCGGTTGGATATTTCAATTTAAATAATAAAAGCTTTGGACTTTCCATTCCTGACTCAGTGCGAGCTCACATCATTCTCCATAATATAATATTAGTTTTCTATGTCGTGGCAGCGGCAGCTATAATGTTAATGATGTTTCATTTCCTGTGGCGAGAATATTTCTCTGCCCCCATCTCCTCCACCACTAGAGGTTAACAAGTCATCTTGTTCCTGTCATCTTTCTTGCCCGTAAGTAGGAAGCATGTGTGCCACTCTCTGTGTGCATCTGTGTGTGTGTGTTTTTATGGTTGTGTGTTAGAGAGACAGCTGTCAGCAGGGTTCCTGGAGTAGCACTTTTTTTTTTTTTTGTTCCTGCCAGAGCGAGGGCCGGTGGGATTGAATGAATGAATGAGGCAGCAAGCGCCTCAGTGAAACCCACTCCTGGGAGAAGGCAGGGGTTCCTGTACTCAATTTTCCCTTCACTTGGGATAAACAGGCAATTACCCATCCCTTTTTCCTATGCCATGGCCGTCCGGTGAACTTAAGCATACACTATTAGTGTGTGTCCCTGTAGGACCTGCGCTGTGGGGTGTGGAGGTGGTAAGTGAGTGGCGGGTTGAAGAAATGGGTAAGGCGGTTGTTAAATGACTGCGCTCTGACAGACAAAGAGAAAAAACAGAACGAGAGCGGAGGAATTGAATTAAATTATCAGTGACCCTGAATAAGAATAAGCACAGAATAGATGAATTGGATTCAACTGAAATGAACGGGTCAAATTGAATTGTTCGGAGCACACAATATCTTCCCTTCTTTTTCTCTTTCTGTCAGTGTCACAGTCTTGTCAGCAACCTTGGAGCCTGGCAGTGTAACGAAGTGACAAGTGAGTTATTAGATAGAAGAAGCTGGAATGGCAGGGACGCCTCCAGGTAACGGAGAAGCAGCACATTTTTAATGATCGCTGCTGTCATCCTTTCCTCCCTAGTCAGCCTTCCACCTCCGCAACCTTTCCATCAGCCTCGGCTCTCTGCCTCGCTCCCTTTATCTCGGAGAAGAGAGGACCGAAAACTGCATGTGTCATAAAGGTGGAGTCTTAAAAAAAATAAAGAAATGAAATATTTCACCAGAATAGGTCATGTCTATATTGAAAAATGGCTTAAGAATGAAATAAATGGAACTCAACACTGTTATGGATGCAAGGTGTGTGAATACTGTACAGCACACCGCATAACACTGCATATTTTTCCCCTCTGTGTGTAGCACCAGTCAAGTAAGAGAAGATCTCCTTGTATAGTAACACAACGCATTGCTTATACATTGATAAACGAGTCAAACTGAGGAACAATCTCTATTTTTTGTCTTTTTACAAAAAATATTCTTATACTGGACAAAAACATCTCCATGAAGATACATCACCCACCAATAAATACCCCTTCCCTTGGCTACTTTGCCCAGTTACTGGAAATATTTGTACCGTAAGACAGTCATGGACATGTTCAAAATGTCTGCAAACAACAGCCAGGAAAATGGCAACATTTTTCAAAGAGTACATTTGTAGCCGACACTCAGCAATGGCAACCGATACCGAAAATATTACAGCAAAAGATTTAAGACTCAAGTGCATCATATTAATCCAATGGGGCATGATTTAAGTACATGGTGTCACACTGAAAGAGCTTTTCTGTAGCAAACATATTTGTTTTGGTCACAGTTGAATGACTATTTTCATCTTTTTTCTCTTTTATCTCTTTTCTTTTTCAAATCTATGGGACAGTCATATTTCATTAAGATGCCTTTTGTGAGAACAAACATGAGTTCTTGCACCGATAACTTAGTCTGACAGTGTCACAATAACGTCATGCTTTACACAGATTTCCCCACTAAATGTCCTGAAGTAATTATTGGGATCATAACTGGCAACCATACACAAGTTAAACAAAAAGAGGAAGAGAGACTTGTATCAATACCTAACTCCTTTTGTGTTTGTGAAAAAGCAGTTTTATGTTCAGTCACACGTGGATTTGTTTTGAGGCAAGAGACTTTGGAGACGCTTTCCGAATACGTTGTTTGGCGACGTGGGCCGATCTCAGGTTTCGTTCGGGGAGGCGAGACGTTTTCTGTTGTGAAACTGTGTTTGAAACTGAGCACGTGCAAAAAGAAAACTGGCACAAGTAGGTTGAAGGTATTACCGTCTACCTCGGCACTGTCGCCATCAATGACCCCGAACAACGCCTAAACTCACCATTGCAAAAGTCCTCATTATAATAATATTACACATCCCCTTGTATAGATGCAAAGTGCAAAAACTGAATTTGTATACTAAAGCTCATAAACATAACAGACAAAAAAAAAAAAAAAAAAATAGAAATACAGAGAATGATATCAGTGTAGGAGCCTAAAAAAGCATGCCGGCAACCTCTGAATATCTAACAAGTAGATAAATCAAGTCACATGATATTCTTTTTTTTCCTAGGACTCAGTTTAAAACGTGTCTTTGGAGCTAACATAAATGAGTCAAGCTAGTAAGATGCTACCTCTTTCTTGCCTATAGCTGGAAGTATTGTACTGGACTGTAACATAAAACCATAACGAGAGAGAAAAAAGAAGCAAACAACCATCAACACAACTCTTTTACACCAAAAGCCTCTTGGGACATTATTTACAAATGAAGCTGTCATGCTTTTGTAACGGGTTCATTTAAAAGCTATCATTACACAAATACAACAAGAAGATTTTCATTTTTTTTTTTTCAATACTATCATTTCTGCAGGCAAAGTCACAAATAAGAGTTTGAATAGATTCTTTGGAGATTGACATAAAAACAAAGTGGGGAGAAGTCTGAAAGCAAAGATGGAGGAGCTTATGAAAAAAAGCAAAAAAAACGACTGGAGTTTTGTTATAAAGCAAACTCCACGCGCGAGAGCGTCTTCCTGTTCCTCCAAAGAAGGAAAAGTCAAAGGTCACAATAATAAACTGTATTTAGAGTCCATGAATTTTATAGAGGGACATAGAAATGTCTTGCAATGACTTACAGAGGACGGGCAGGAGGCATACAGGCATTTAGCTTGCATTTGATGGCCCTGGGCTGGGATTAAAAGCTAATTTGAGGAGGAATAAGGATGAGGAATGAAGGGAGGAGTGGGCCGACTGACAGCAGGGTCGAGTAGCAAGTCATTATTTAGTCTATCATTGTAGAGAAGGGCATGTTTTTATGGAGGTTGGGGTTCTGAGAGTGTCGGTTACGGCTGCGCACAGAGCTGAACACCATGTTGCAACCGGGGCTTTTGCACTTGTGCATCTCGCGCAGGTGCACAGTCTTGTAGTGCACGCGCAGGGTTCCTTTGTTGCTGTACATTTTATGGCAGATGTTGCAGAGGATCCCACTGTTACCACTGTTACTGCCCCCGGTGGACGCAAAGAGAAATGGCGAAGAGGACGCTTCCAACCCCTCACCATGTCCTTCACCTCTTAGTTCTCCAGTCTCATCCCGATGCCTTTCTTCAGCCTGCCCCTCGGCATGCTGGGAGCAGTCCTCCCCCTCGCTGTTTCCCTCCTCCTCATCCTCTTCTCCCTCCTCCTCCTCCTCCTCCTCCAAGTCATCCAATAGGATGCCCTCGTCGCAGCCCTCGTCTGACTCATGTGAAGAGTGGACACTGCTGCTGGATTGAACACTGGATGTGGTGCTCAGGTCCAACACCATGTAGTCGTCTGGCTGGCCCCGGGAGAAGCCGTTGGTGTGGTGGTTTTTAAGGTTATGGTTGAGAGGGTGGTGGGGATACTCACTGCTCATCAGGGAACGGGCATTGTGGTTCAGGCCAGTGGGCCGGAGGCTGGCGCCTCCGATACCCATCCCGGCATATGGGTCCAAGCCCATGTGGTGCCCGGCATAGATCTTGGCCAGTAACTCGGCTCGCAGGTCCTTGGGCAGTGGCGGGAGTTGGGGGTCCAGGACAATGTCGTCCAGCTCTTTGGTCAGCAGTTTGCGGTGCAGGTTGATGTTGGAGCTGTGCCTGTGGGGAGACATGGTTGTAAATAAGAGGGCTCAAGTGTACGAGCAATCCAGAGTACCTCTCAAATACAAAATAGCATACATGTATTTGTACTTTCATATTGTCACCGTATCCTAATTCTGTGAAATGGTGCCAGGCTATAGTATTTAATTTGTATTGTTACAAATGTGTACACACAGACAGTCACACAGAAACAGAAATTCATCCTGCAGCTCTCCTCGGAAAAGGATTGCACAGTGAGAGAGCATCCTGCTAGTGTTTACCGCTGTCAGCATGTCTGCACTGCACAGCTCTCAAATCCAATAGACTCTGACTCAATTAAATACTCCACCATATTGAATGGGAGTTTATCAATTGATTCGAGCTGTGGTAATGTGATAATCGAGGGGAACTGGATAGCATATTAGCACTAGGCCCTGACAGCATTATCGCATTCATTCCCTATCGGAGGTGGCTTAATCGAGCACCTCAATGAACATGTCTTTATGTAGCCCTGGATTTAATTAAGATGGGCATTTTTCCAAAACACAACGCTAACTGTATCACACAATGTACTACAGCTGATGAAAGAAACTAAGTAACAAGTGCCATGCTTAAGCCAAGATACAATTAGTGAGAATTTCAGATAGCAAACAAAGCCATGCTACAAGATGCAAAGTGGAATGAGCTTAAAAGATCTGAGTCAATGCCTTTTCGCTCCAATTTCACAGTTACCAAGTCGGACTGAGAAAAAGGGGACCCGCTGCACTCATGTCACAAAAAAAACTGCAAAACACAGAAACAAAACGTAAGCAGCTAATTACCCGCGTCAGGTATTACATACACAAGGCCCATTCCTCTCATATCGGGTAAGCACTTACATCAAATAAGAAAAAAATATGCAAACACTCAGTTCCTTTAATGTGAGGGGTTTCCATGCAGGGAGGGCACGACTGTGTAAAACAGATACAAAAAAAAATCAAAAGAAAAGAAATCGGTCATCCTTTGCAGGATGGGCCAAAATGGAGTCACAATGGATAGTAGAGCTTACCAGCAGTGGCAGGGTTGATGCAGTCAAAAAGGGTCCCTTTCCTTTAATTATTTACTTCCCTATCCGACATTGTCCTGCAAGAGGTAGAAATACATTCATTTGAGGGACCCTTTTCTGTGAACCAGGCAACCAGGAACCCGTCCACTCAAGCATCGTCAGCATTGAGGAGAAAGAGCGTGGCAAATCGATTGGCCGTGGCTGTCACTGTGTGTGTGTGTGCGTGTGTGTGTGTGTGTGTGTGTGTATGCACCTGCATGCATGTGTGTGTGTGTATGTGTGAAAAACTGAAAATATACTACTTCCATATAGCGGGACTTCGATCAAAAAGACTTATAAATCCTTTGTTCTTTTTTGTCCTTTGATAGTACAGTTGCACCCATATGGTGTTGACTTATGGCTAAAATATGGGAGTCATGATTCAATGTCTGTGGCACTGTATCCCTGCCTTGTCAAACACATGTGTGGACGCTTGGCCGTGAGAGGTCAGAGTGTTTGAAATATGCTGTAGTCAGTGATCAGTGTATATAAGGAAATGGGAACAATTTCTGCAGGGGTCCCAAACAGGCTCGGACATGAAGAGGGGCCACATGTTTGCTCGGCTAAGCCTGAAGCTCAGGATGCTGTTGATGATGCTCAGGTAGGCAGGTCCTTTGCAACATGTCTCCATCTCTATAACAACACCGTCTCACTGCTAATAAGCTCTAAGTTAACCATGTCTAGCTCAATTTTAGATATTATAGTTAACATGCTAAATATCATGCAGTAAGTAGTCTGCGCTATAGCCATCTGAAATACTCTGAAATGCACACCATATTGTTAGAATATTACAACACTGTCTATGTAAATAATATTCACATTTACTACAATTTTTATTCTACTGCACAGGTATATGAAAATGAAATAAAGGGAAGAGAGAAAAAGGCATTTGATGATATATGATTAGTAAGCATTTGGAAATGATTTAATCTCAAGAGATGAAGAGGAGAAGAAGAGCCCAGTTTATGATAATTTGTATAAACATTATTATTTAACTCCTGTGTTGGTAATGCCTCCTTGCTCTAAAAATCTAAATAAGTCTGCTGAATCAACACACAGTGGGCATAATGCACTTATCCCTTCATTTATCAGATTTAGACTTTATGCCCCATTTCCCACTCCCCTCCACCGCCATCACTCCACTTCTGCACGCTCGATCTTTCCTCCCCCAAACCCAACCCCCCCCCCCCCCCACCCCCTCTTTCCCTCCCTCCTCCACCTCCCTGTTGGCCAGTAATGTGGCTGGCAAACCAATTTGACAGTCTCATCTTTGCCCAAAAGATGGGGGAGGCCTCCAGAGAGCCCATTTCTGACTGTGCAGAGGAGGTAGAGCGAGAGTGTGTCCGTCCCAACCGGCGTTAATCATCTTTAGGTTTGTCTGATGGCCCTTGCCCTTGTTTGTGTGTGTGTGTGTGTGTGTGTGTGTTGTCTAAATGACTCATAATGTGTAAATGAGATGGAAAGCTGAGTGGAGTTAAACTGCCACGAGTGGTTCTTTGTCTTTCCTGTCATTTGGGGTGTGTTATGAGGTTTTAGGTGTAAGTGGGAGGACAAGAGGTTTGGCAACATTTATCATTCTCTGTCACTGTTATGTCTGCGTTGCATTGTTTCATTGTGTTCAACAGCATGGGCTGCAAACAATGATTCGAACATCCTCAAATAAATAACTGCACGGACATTAAATATACATAAAAAAAAGAACATGAAAAACATGTTCTTGTTCAAGAATTCCATTCATGGCGTTATTTATCTCAGAATATAATAATTCCTCTTATTCTCAAAAATTAAAGGGATGTTCCCGGTATTTGAATATTTTGATCCGGGCTGCGTGGCGTTTGCTTACATATTCTCTCTATGAGCAGCGTGCCCTTTGTTTATAAGAGACAAACAGAGAGCTAATTGTGAAGCAGTGGAGCCGGGCCCACATGCCGTGAGGGGACCGAGGGGAAGGGAGGGAGGCAGAGAGAGCAAGGAGAGGGGAGGAAAGAGACTCTCCGACATAATTAACCTTCACTCTCGCTGCAGCGGCCCATGCGGGGACCATGGGCTGCGCGCTGCCTGCACCATGGGAATGTGGAGGAAGCAACTCGCTCCAGCGACATAAGAGCAAGTTAAAGTGTTGGAGTGAAGGTTAAGAAAAAAGAGAGAAAAGCGGGACAAGCAGATGAAGAAGAGATAAGTGAGGCAAGTTCCGTCAAAGGTTTGAAAGAAATATGAATAACAAGGCCAATAATAGTGATGATTGCTGGTACGCGCGTCTATGCAGCAGTTAATCATGCAGCTTCTTCAACACTTCTGCCGACGCTGCTCGCTCCCCACGATAAATATGCAATCATTTACCTCCGGGCAGCAGGCAGCTCGCAGGCTGGGAGGACGCCCCACCGAACAACCACACATAGCCACATTCTCTTATGTTGGTCTCTGTTTTACACTCCAAACACAACACTTACAGCGCACATTACATCCTCTGTCCTTCGCTGCATCCCTCAGTGTGTGCATGTGTAACTAATGTGTGTGTATATGCGTCTTCTAAACAGGGCAGGTATCCAAAGTGAACGAACACTAGTCCTGCTGACAATGTCATTGGCTCTCGGTTGTTTTTCTCAGTAGATCAAATGACCTCTCCTCCTTTTTCTTCTTTACTTTGATACGAGAGCTTTTGATGCTGCCGTCTGATGGTGTGTTTACGTGCCTTTGGCTTTTCGCTCGGTCAAGGGGCTAATCAGATATGCAGAGGTACTTCCTGGTTGCTGGATGTCAACAGCTGTGTTTGGGAGGAATTGAGAAGAGGGAGCCAGGCAGGGTTGCATATTAAAATACTGCTTTAGCATATTCAGCTGCAAAAACAACAACACATAACTACAGGTTTACCTTCCTCAAGTCAATGTGGCTAATAATCTAATGTTTTCTCTTTTTCTCTTTAAAGAGGATTACTTTGTGTTAAGTATTAAATGTCTGAGGTGACCAGAGCTGCTGATTTATAATTTATGAAAAACACTGTTGACAAAAGAATCGAAGTAGGAGAAACAATGGAGCTTGACTAATCTCATGTAATCCACATTCTCAACATTAATTTGTGCAAATATCTTCGTTCATGCAGTGTGATCTTATGTGCGCTTATGAAAACCACTACATTTTATTCCCGTTTTATTGCCACCATGACACTTACATTTACATTATGTCATTAGGGGATTATCCAGGGACATATTTGATGCGAGCCCGGTTTGTGTATTGACTCGTCTCAAAGCTCCAGGATTCCCCGAGCTTTGTAATGCCCTTCTTTCTGCTTTTTTGCTCCCTAGTTGAACCAGCGGCAATGTAATATGTCCCACATGCTATCAGGAATTTATCCCCTACAGAAAAAGTATGGAAACAATAGTGTGCTTAGGTCTCACCCACCTCGAGCTATACTATATACCTCCAGCCTTAAAGATGCTTCATGTTCGCAGCAGCTCTTAGCTACAACATGGTTTCTATACCGCATATGTTCTGCCACTTTATGTTTGAATAGCATTTACATGCTGGTGTTTCATCATGAAGTCAAACTGTCACACACACACACCTTATTTAGTTTAGTGACAGTTTCCATAAGCCATCGTAGGGTCATGACAGTCGATTCCAGGACAAAGGGAATACGTTACATAACTAAACAAGTATCTTAGCACAATACAATTCTGATCACTGCTGATTACCAATGGAGCTAGACTCACAAGAGGTTTTTTCTAGTACAAAAATCAAAGTTGTATCTTCTATTGCAATATTTTAGTTAGATTCTCCAAGAATGTACAGAGGCGCCCTCATCCTGCTTTTTAAAATTCACTTAAGGCCATTAATAATCCAACAACAGCATTAAAAGAATAATTATGAAGAGATAATGTCTATAGCAAATAGTTTTCTCTGTTATCCCTTTGTACACGTGTGTGTGTATCTGCATGTGCGTATATGTGCATACACATGTTACACAGCAGGTCGGTCATGCCTCAGGCATCCTTTATTCCTAAAGCCTTGTCAAAAGTAGGGCGCTAACAAACCGGTGGCAGTACACCACACTGAGCAATGCATGCTATAATAACCCTTCCTGTCATCTTGCCGCTGTCGGCACAGTTGCGTCAGGTGAGCAGCAGGGCTTCACCTTCACTAACGCTATCGTCTCCTGTTCTGCTCCCCCTGTTCCCCTCCCACATCCATCTAATATAGTCCCAGAATCACCTGCTTCCCTTTACATGCTGTTAATGAACAAACCGTGGTAGGAACAGATGCCACCGGAAAAAAAAACAAATGTAATCAAAGGCTTGGTGAGGAAAAGGAGCAGTTTGGGCGGATCATGGGGGGCGGGGCAGAAGTAGTGTGTGGGTGAGACAAAACACACCGAGGAACGATATGAAACTCCCTCTGGGAAGATGTGTTACCCAATTGGAAGCATGTTGAAACTGTCCCTTTCCTTAAATTAAAGTATCACCTTTCATTTTTTTAAATGTATTTATTTGTTTTCCATTCCCCTGATGAATACAGATTAAGTAAGGTTAATATACAAAACAACTAAGTTATATTAAAAAGATAGTGTGAGCATGAGAGTTGTTTTTCTAAAGGATAGTATTACTGTCTGTGTAAAGGATTGAGAAAGTCTGCTCATTAACCATGTCTGGATGTTGGCCAATATAACTCTTAAAAGTGCTCCCATGATGCAAAAACAACTCCAGTGGTTTGAATCCCCGAAGGAGTCTGGGCTTGCCCAGGGCACGAGTGATGTTATGTACCTCCAGCATATGTTATGGCATCAACCTGCTGCCACTTCTGCTCCAAAATATTCTGCAGAGTGAGTGTGTGGGACTGATATGTGCTAACAAGCCCAGGTGAATATAGCTAGCCTCACCTCCTAATGCGCTAATAAATGCAGTGGTTTGACAAACCGCTGTCTATGTTAATATATGCGCCTCCACCTCTCTATCACAAGGTGAGGTAGTGAGGGCAGGTAAACAACACACTGCAGCTGCAGGGTTGATGGGTACAGCCTAGTGCTGGTTTTAATGTGTGTGTATGTGTTTTTAATCCTGACACCCTACTCTTCTGGATTCTGACTTGACAAGGAGCAGATGTCCCTGAACCAATTTTTTTTTGTGTTGCATTAGTTCACAGATGTTAAGTGGTAGCCTAAATGTCATACAGTACTGACATACTGCAGCTAAATCTTGTTTTTAACATGAAATGAAAAGTGACATCTCTCACAAAAAATATCTGTTGATGACTTTTATGAAACCACTACATCCCTATAAAAATGAACGTAGTATGCTCTGTAGATTTATAAAATGCTTTGAAGTTATAATAGATGAACACTATTGAATTAAGCATTTCAATTGAACCTACCTGTGATTGCATTAAAAATAAAATGTTCTTGTACTAACCTGTCTCGGCTCCGCCGGGAAGGGAAGGCAGCGTTGCAGCCAGCCACAGTGCACACGTGCATCTCTTTGAGGTGCACGTTCTTGTAGTGCAGTTTCATGCTGTAGGAACTCTTGAAGCTCTTCTTACACACATAGCAGATCTTGGGGTCAGGACTTGAGCATGGGTCTCCCTCGGGTGATTGAGAAGAAGGGAATTTGGGTGGGCTGGCACCGTAGCCCATTGAAGAGATGAAGCTCTCATGTAGAGCAGCCATGCTTGCAGCAGCAGCAGCCGCCGCCATTCCTCCATTATAGAGGCCGTACTGGCCCATGCAGAACATGTCGTAAGTAGGATCATTCAGTTCTTCCTTGATCCTGATAGGGGGCTGATGAGGAGAGGGTGACGAATGACCCTTGCCTTCCATTTCCTTTCTCAATTGGGCTTCCTCACAACCCTCATCGTCTTGTTCCTTGTCCATACACCTTCCCCCCCTACTGTGCTTTTGCTGTTCGTCCACATCTATCAGCTCATCACGGTAGAACATCTTGGAATCAGAGGTTTCGGATTCGTTCTCAAAGTCTCTTTCATGGTCCTGGTCCTCAGAGGTGAAGCTGCCCATACAACGAAGCTCGCCAGAGCCTTGCAGATCATTTCCACCCCTGCTTTCACTGCCGGTCCCTTCCCTGCATTCATCTTCACTCTGTCTCATCATTCCTCTCAGAGCTAGGCCGGGACTCATCTCATCCTGGGAAGGGGATTGCTGCCCACTACCCCCACTGTGGTTTCCAGTACCACTGCCACTGCCACTGTTGTTGTTGCTGTTACAGTTGCCATTCATTTTGACATTGTTGTGTAGAAGCGTTGAGTGATGGTGGTGATTATGGTGGATGTCATCGTCGTCATCATCTTTGTCATCGTATTCATCCGCCACATCAATCACTTCTTTCTCAATCTTCACTGGCATGCTTGATTTACGAGGTTTCTTTTTGGGTGTGGGTTCACAACTGCCAGTGTTGAGGTCATGATTGGCATTATGTGTATGCAAGCGGTGGGACATGGGTATCCCCTCCGACATATGAACATTATTGTGTGAAGCTCCTGCAGCAGCCAGGAGATGTTGTTGTTGGTCCATCAGGGTGGTACTGTTGGTGGTTGTGGGCAGGATGGGGCTGGTGGGCAGTGACACTGGAGGACTGACAAGGTCCGTTGGGGACAATAGTGTGCGGTAGAACGGGGGCACTGGCTGGACAGGCTGCACTGACTTCAGGGAGGGGAACACCAGTGGGCTTTGCAGGGGTGACTGAAGCATAGTGTCTACCGGCGGGGTTGTAAAGCCCAGGGGTGGCCTTCCAGGGCTGGTGAGGCTAAAGCCACCATGCTTGGTGCTTGAGATGACAGGTGTACCAGTGGTTGAACGGATGAGGTCCTTGTCGCGGTTATTGCGCAGCATGGGCATGTGCAACCGTGGATTAGGATTAGCACTGTGGCGGTTGCGGCTGCGTAGTGAGCTGAAGACCATATTGCACCCGTCAATGGTGCAACGGTGTTTGATCTTCAAATGTACAGCATTATAATGTATCTTAAGGGTGCCTTTATCATAAAAGGTTTTGCCGCAAGAATTGCAGCACACACGACCCTTGCGTGAGGTGGATCCCATGCGACGCATGCGATGCATCTTGGAGGAAAAGGGAGCATGGGAGATGCTTTTTGAGTGCTCGTCCTTTACGTAATGGTGGTGGACTTGGCGGTGTACTTGGTGGTCACTCAAACTGTTGGACTGCTGAGGTTGATTTTGGGACTGCTGTTGGCCCTGCTGCTGCTGTTGGAGCGGTGTCTGCTGTTGCTGCTGTTGAGCCTGCTGGGTAGAAGGGGTTGGTGAGATGGGCGACGCCCTGTGGTTGGGCTCTGTTTTGGGTTCAATGTTGTTCATGGCTCCCATGGCTCCACGACTAGGGCTCTGGCCTGTGCGGAAGGGTGACAGGGACACTTCTGATTCACTGGTGTCCACCTGCTCGCCTTGGTTTGGCAGGCTGGGCTCCCGGAGCCGGAGAGCAGACTGCTCCATTGGCAGGGCGTTGGGGGGCAAGCCGAGCATGGGGGCAGAGACTGGGTTGATGTATTGGAAGGGCAGGAGGAAAGCTAAGCTGTTGGGGATATTCTCAAAATGGTGAATGCTGGATGGGCTACTGCTTTCCAGATGGGTCAGGATTCCTGGGCTGCGGGACCTGTTGTTGCTTTCAATAAATGTCCTAATCCCGGAGTCTGTTTTGGAGGAGGGAACCGTAACTGCCTGACCTTCCTTCTCCTGAATGGCCATCAGTTCTACAATGGACTTGGTCTCACCAAAGCGCAGAAACTGCTGCAGGGTGATTATCTCCTCTTCTCGGGACATGATGGTCCAGCGGTCCAGCACCTTGCCTGCAGTATCCTAGATGCCCCAGAGGAGACGAGAGAGAAGACAAAATGCAAACCATTATTGATTGTGCATAATCAGTTTGGTCCAAAGAGAAGATAGTGCAAGGGTTAGTATGTAAGGGCAAGCTCCTCTGCACATGAAATTCAGATGCTCCTGGAGCGACAAGTAACAGAGCTTTGTTAAAAAACACTTTTTCAAGAAATCATCACTGAGAAATTGATCATTAATGACCAGATGATGACAGTAGGCAAGAGTCTGAAGCAGTAAAACAATGAGGTTGGGTGATTAGCAGTTCTATGTGACTATCTATGGGTATTAATCTGGGAGACTGACAAAACAGCTTTGTAAAAGATGTGAACTCTTTCTAGGACTCCCTCTGTACACAAACTGCACCTAGGGGAACACACATTGTGTGAGCAAGAGAAGAAATGGTAGAAATAATAGCATAATTAATGCAAGCCACTAATCGCACCTTGGTTGGGAAGCATTTTTCTCAGTGTGTTCTCCATCTCTAAGACAGGGAAATGCTTGAGGGAGGATGGGACTGCTACACTATGTATCAGGGAATGGCTTTGGACATTCAAAGAGCAAAAACTAAGCTTGGGTTTGCGTATGCCTTGATAGTGGCATTCAGCCTGTGTTCCTTTCATTTGGTAGGCTGCATATTTACAGTGCTTGTATATTAGTGAAGTCAAAAGGATCAATATGTTAATAAGGTTTGACAGATGCATAACCTTGAATAATGTCATTATTATTACATTTTATTTAGGACACTGTCAAATGATTGTACATTTTCAGTTGACAGTGGCTACCAATGACCTTTTGAAGAAGTTTATTAATGACTGAAAAAAAGAAGCTTAGACTCCTCGCAAATGTGCATATTGTTAAACATCTAGAGAAGGCAAGGGTTTCTGGGAAAAGAATATTGGCACATCCTGATAATTTAGTTTGTGGTTGAACTACTATGTTTGAGGTAGTGTATGTTGTCCTCTTGTATGAACCCACATTACTTCATGCTTTATTTTTTTTATAGGACAGAACGCTTAACAAAATTGTCCTGTTGTTGTTATATAAGATTCGATGATGTGGATGTTTGCATGAACAAGATAGAAATCCCGAAAAGGCGAGACAGAGAGACATAGTGTAAATACTTCCCACACGGGTTCCTGGAGAACCATGCTCAGTGACATCAAGGGAATAACGCAAGCGATGACAATTAGTCACAGTGAAATGGTAACATTTCATATGTGCTCCTAGCTACTGGCATCTATAAAAGATAAATGGCAACTCTGGTGTGGAGTAGAAAGCTGTAAAAACCAACATCACAAAGCACAAAAGGTCTGTAAGGAGAAAACAGAAGATAAATGTTTAAAGAGAGGCAGTGATAGAGAGATAGTACAGGAGAGACACAGAGGAAGAAGAGCAGAAAAACAGACAATAAAAGTGTGAGTGTTTTCATATCATGCCCTCAGATATACTGGAGAAATAGATTCTTCTGAGACGAAACATCAATAGTCACTGGGGTATTTGTTCTTAAATATACATTAAAAAACATTTTACACTTTCATTCTGTGTGCGCTCTGGAGTTTTTGCCTGGAGGTATGACTTTAAATTCTAGCCTGGGCACTATTATTTTATACTGCATGGCCATCTGGGCATTAGCACTTCCATTTGATTTAATTGAAACAAAAAAAAAATGAAAGCAGATAAGAAAGTGAATCTTTAAATAGATCCTCAACCAGAGCATTTCTAAAGAAAAACAATCTTAAGAAAAGTCTTTTATTGTTTTGTAGTGACACAAAAAAGATGAATTTGTGAGTGAATGAGTGAGTGTAATACTCTTATTAGAAGCATGATAAATTCTAAATGCAATTTAATTGTATAATCCTAATGAATAGTGTCTCTTTTTAGTATTTAATAGGAATAGAGAGTACATGTGTTTTGGGAATCAATGGTAAGCCACATTTAATTAAATTTAAGCCAGTTTAAGACATCTTCATAACAATTTCCTAACTGCTCCCCTTTTTTGTTTGCTGGTCTAATTGACATTATACAATTTTTAAGAACCACAAGCGAACAAAATGAAGGTAATTTTGATGGTTGCATTAACAAATGCGAGGGATTAGTCTCAAGCTTGAAGTGAGGTTCTGATGATATTCATAAAAAAAAACTACAAAGCTGTGCAAGCTTATATACATCAACAAGATCACTTGTCTCCAACCCACATGCCGTTACCCAGCCCCGTATCAAACGGGGAGCAGACATGTATTTTATCCTCGACTAGTCGTAACCTATGCCTCCACTTCCCTGCTCATGGAGTCAAACAAAAGCCAAAACACAGTGGCACAGGCCAAGCTGCAACCTATTAGTGTTAGGAAGGGCCGGCCAGCTGTCAGAACAGGTCAGCAGCTCTGCAATGCACTGGACCCTGTCTGAGGAGACTATCCAAGCACTCCTCGTTCAACGGTCAATTGAGTTTTGGAGGCGTTTGGGCCGGGGTGGGGCTCGGAGCACAGAGTCAACACAAATTCAAAAATGGTCAAGAAAAGGATGTGATGGGACAAATTGATTAAGTCCATTCGTAAACAACTACTTTATCCTTTCAGTACATGGCTTTTTCTCATAAAAGCATGCAGCACCTCCTTTATAACAACTACATTTTGAAAGCTATGTATAGTAGCAATGTTAAATTCCAGACTAAAAAACGTGTTGGCACATTTGCAGACAAACACCCTTTAGGCCTTACTACAGTACGTCTCACAACTTCACTTCCCTGCATTAGCGTTGTGATGCTGTGAGAGAAACAAATATGCCATTAGAAGCACTTTTACAAGTAGGCACTCATCTTCCAATTAGCTTAATGTGGCCCTCTTTCCCCTATATTTTCCAAGCGTGCCCCACCTCTTCTTGTACACTCCCTCCAGTAAAATCTCATTAATCCACCCCTCCCCCATCTCCCCCAGTGCTATGACATATTAGTCTGTCATTATGCATCCCAGAGTCCTTTAAACAATACAGCTAAACCTCTGTTTGCCAGGTTAATGACTATTAGCCAATAATTACAGCAGAGAGACGATGGAGTACCCACTTTATCTGGGGGACAGCCTGCTGCTGTTAGTTTATTTTATCTTCCTGCATCCATGTCTCTCAGAATTAATCTAGCACCGGCTGTATTTATTCATCTCTCTGCCGCTGCGATGAATTCTTAATTCATGGCTGTCTCTAATACTGTGGTGCTGGATGTTGTGTAGTGGGTGTGCGTAGTGGGGTATCCGCCTTGCAAATTGCTGACAATGAGGATGAGCAAATGATGGCCTTGTCATGGGCCAGGGCACCACTGTCAGTTAAAACAAATCAGGCAATTATGCAATTAGTACTGTGGGTTATGCGCCGGGCTGTATTAAGAGCCGGGGTGTGCAGCGTTGTTAGGTTGCATGGTGTGCATTAGGGATTAACAGCTTAACATGTATATGCTTTTCACTAATCATCACCTATCATACTCAAGGATATGTATGTATGTATTTAGAAAGTATAGTGGGGAGAAATGCCATGCTAGGTACACACTTAGAAAAAGGAGCCATAAATACATCTTCGGTAGATCAAGTGGGAGATCGCTGACCCTCAAAGTGCTTGTGTCACATAACGCCTCTGATGTTTACATTTTCATGTTAACATGTGTACGGTCTGAGTGGGGTGATGCTACACTGGTTACACATTAACATAAGGGCATCTCGATCATGAGACAGTATTACTTGCAATGGGATGGATCGGTTCTCACAATGGCAAAGTGAACCATGGGAACCACATTGATTCACCAATCACCTTTCAGTGAATGCGATCTCCACCAAGCCTCCAGGGAATCCCCATTGATCCAGAGTCCTGCTTTCAGATCCAGTTCCTTAAAAAAAAACTGCTCTATCCTTGTGTTCGCCACTTCAAGGGAGGTTAAGCAGAAGTTCCTTGTGATCTGAGAAGGTCTTGAACCTTGGTGCTTCCTTTTCCATATTCTGTTTCTCTCCCCAACCCATCTCGGGCTGTATGAATAATGCAGAGGATCTAGTGGCGAGGGGTGCCATGGGGGATGGGTTCACGCAAAGCCCACTGCCTGGAGCCATCACATCAGAGGGCAACGTCTCCCAAGACACAGGACGCTGCCCCATTGGCTCCTCAGTGGTAGGTCAGAGGTCATGTGTGAACAACTAGCTCTACTTCTTCCCCTGTAATGGACCACAGGGAAATCAGTAGCTATGTCCAGATGCGGGTGGAGGACATTTGTAAGAATCATAGAGGTTGAAATTTGCACTCTGTGATCATGTTAAATTCCTCTTTTATGCTCTGCACATCAAAGGACTTTGTTACTTTTGGATGTGACCTTGTGTACACACCTTGGAGGTTTGATGTTTTCTAAACTGCGGAAACATTGACTTATAGCGAGATAAAAACAATATACTGTGCATGGGCTGTGTGCTGTGGTACAAGATGACACGAATATATAACTTACATCTGTAAAAACACCTCATCCTGTCATGAAAGACGGACAGAGCAGTATCCCTTTGGACTGATCATGTCACAATCATGTCACCTTGTGGTTGTTTATTACAGGGACATGCTTTTAGAGTTATGTTCTTTGTGGACTGCCCCTTATTTTAACTAATAATAATTAACCAATAACTAAAAATAACAGAAATCTACCGTAGTGTACAATGTTGTGTGGAATCAGATTGCAAAAAAATAACAAATAGCAGCAAAACCTGTACGCCTGCAGACGATATTGATGCCTTCCTGACTGTAGTCTGGTTTTTATAAGTGACAATTTGCAGTTACACTTTAGTGGGAAATGAGATACACCAGATCAAACGGCTCAAAATCATGTTATAGTGTATTGTATTTTACGACCACTTACGTTCATCCTTTGTGTGCAAGCTTCAGTAAATATGTCAAATACAATCGTTTCAATCTTTAATTATTGGGGGATAACGGCCACTAATTTCAGCATTGATAGAGGAAAGTGCACCCCTTTAAAAGTGCAGCTGACATGGTGATTCAGTAAAGTCCAGAAAGGACCCTCTGCACCAGCTCTTATTCCTGATTAAAACTTGGAACTCTTCAATTCAAGTTAGATTCCTATTTTATCATTTTATTAACAACCATACCACCAATATTATGCTTATCAATGACAGAAAGAAGAGCTTTGTGGGATTTGGTGTGAGGCCCCACTGATCAACCAACAGGCAGGGCCTTCCCCCCTCAACCTGATTTAACTCAGGGCTTTGGTTAACATTTCATGACTGTGTGTTAGTTGTTGCTAAGGGCACGCTAATTGACTGGAGTGAGATTTATAGTGCAGTTGCAGACTGCGAGGATAGGAGGGGATGGGATGGTGGGGGGGGGGGGGGGGGGTCGGGGGGCTTATTATGGAGGACCACAGACGGGTGAGTCACAATCTGGCACATCCCTGGTTCCAGGTGGCCTTTAGTAAACAGTTTCCGTTTCTTTTCCCTCTGACTTGTCTTTTTTCATTATCTGTTTCTGAAAACAAACCCATCATATTAAAACTAGGTCTCCTAACCTCTGATTCATCCACCCTCCTGACCTCCCCCACCACCATTTTTAGATTCAAAGCTGTCCCTCGGCATCTGTGAAAAGTGAAAAGGACAGTACTTTGGCCACAGCCCAGCGGAGGTGCAGATGGGGCGGCACATGGAAGCCATTTTCAGGCCCCGGTTCGCTGCAGAGCAAAGTTGGCTGTTCTCTGAGTTCAGAACCTCTGAAGAGCCGCCTCGCAGCACTTACATTTGAGCAACGTCTGGGTCTGGACTGTTGTATTGATTCCCTGTCTCTTTTCACAAAGCATACACAATAACGTTGGCCGGCCTCACCCAACTGTGCTAAGGAACCGTAGCCGTGGTCGATGTGTAAAACTCATCGGACCTAGCACCGGGCTAGAGGGGACGCCTCGGAGAACAGGGCTGGAGTGATAGAAGCGGCCAGGGAACGCCTGATGGTTCACATTAATTGAGGATGATCCGTGTGATCTGCTGGATCTGGATGCGGCAGCCAGGTCTGTCGCGGGCCTGGGAGACAGATGTGGGGGCCGCTGTGCCCCTGCAGGGCCAATGGAGAGCAGTGAGGCGGCTGAGAAATGGTCTGTCCGTCCAGTGCATGTGTATGCGTGCTGATGGATATGTGGAGGTGGCTGACGACCTGCTTTTCTTTCCCTCTTAAATCACATCTCCTTTGTCTTGATTACCATCTTGGCAGGAGACACACCATTAGCATATGCCCACAATTTGCTCTTCCGCCACATAGTCACTGTACACGTGATGCAGGACTCTTTTGTGTTATACCTGCCCCTTATCACATAATATTCCAAGGCTTGTAGTGGGTAGAAAATCACAGTCTTTGATAAATAACTGAGTTAAAAAAAAAATGTATTTATTGCTAATGAAAACTTTACACGAGAGTCCCTGCTCATAAAAACAATATGCGACACATTGCTTTGGACTATACTCTGTACAAAGTATTACATAGTTTTTCTTGCTCTCCCTGTGTTAAAGGAACTATATGTGAATGGATAATGGATTGTACCTCCCAAGTCATTTTGTTTTGCTCTGGCTGGGAACAGATAGAGGTGTCTGTAACACGCAGACACACTGCATTAGGGGAGCTTTTCAGTTTTCTCCTGTGCTTTTGCTGTGGAGCATGCAGTAGGAAAGAGAATAAGCTAATGGACTCTTTACTTAATGTGATCAGAGCCATTATTGACATGCTGCCAGGAAGATGCAAGCCCATTAACTGGAGCCTCTCTCTCTCTGGTACCTTCCCTCCACCCCGCTCCTTTCCCCGACAGTATTTCACTGCCAGCCCTGACTCACATACAGATGAAGGGCCACTAGGGGGTCTGGGTGCCCCAAAGGAGTCTGTGTCTGTCATGTTAACTAGGAATCTATGATACAGACTGTTTGGCGAATTGGCAATAAGTTGTTGCTCAGGACTGGAACTGTAAATCAGTCATTATGTGTAGTGTTAGCTGTTGTATCAGAAGTTATAGGAGGAAATCAGTGTCTGCTGGACACGTCTGTATATCCTGATGGTGCTGTTAGCGAGCAAATCCAACATCCACCTGTTTTATTCTTTTACATGCTGTCACTTCAGCTGTTCCTGTTTCTTGTTACTTTGACCAGTCTTTTAAAACAGGGGTGCCTGCAATTAATATTTGACCGAACAATCGGGGGAAAAAAGCTGGTAGTATTAGAAACACACATTTGTGGTAAGTTTTGTGCAGTCGCATGTACACAAGGAAATAAATTATAAAATAGGTGCTGACATTTCTCACACCTTAGAGAGACATGAAATAGGTGCAAATAAATGTGTAAACAATTAAAAACAGACTTGCTACCAAATTAATTTGTCCCTTTTAATTTCTAGTTTCTAAAATTGGATCATAATTAATGTCAGCAACTGCAGTTTAACGTATAAATGAACTTTGGAAAAGCATTTTAAAAAGTATGTTTGTATTAAATTAAAAGCTGCAATTTGGGGCATAAGTAGTTATTAAAACGTGTCATTATAAGCTGTAGGTATAATTAAACAATTAGCCATATTAATCAGACATTTTAAAAATGTATTTATGGGGTTTAATTGTAAGTTTTAAAGTGTCATGTTATAATGAACAACAATAATTACAATATTAGAAATGGCACCTAAGGCCGGGCTATTCTTTAAAGAAGTAGGCACGAATATAGTAGTTTTGTCTAAGTGAAATAGTACACTAAGTGGGTAAAGTGGTCCCAAATTACAAACAGCGCAGTATCCCAGTTTTTAAACTGCCTCAATGGAATTGTTGCCTGGCTCATTCATCTTGGAGGCAGAGGGTGCCAGTGTGGCTGCAGTGTAATTTAGACTACCCCGACCCATGTGCCAGAACACATCTATCCCTGTAGCCCAGGGGGCCAGCATCGCTAGCGGCTCCGGAGGATGTTCGTGTTTATGTGTGCATGCATGAGTGTGTATGTGTGTGTCCACCATCATGCGGGTACAACAGGAAGTGGTTCCGGGTCCCTGGGATACTGTCATAAGTTCCAGAATGGTGATTACTTACTGCAAAAATAAACACCATTACCATCTGGTGCTGCCTCTTTGTACTGTAACTTATACACCAAGAAATGCTCTAGACCATCAAAACACACAGTATTGAGAACAATAACAGAAAAAAATGAAATCTGCTCTGTAAAATGTGATTTGTATTCCTGTGAATGTGTGTGAGCACACAACACCTTTCATTCTGACTGCTTAGAATGAAAGTTTAACACAGTTGTTTGAAAAAACAACTAAAATCTATATGAGGGGGCCAATATTGAATAACAAAAGGTTTACTGGGACGCATGGGGAGAAAGGTTGGATGATGGAGGTCATTCAAGACCGTTGAGGCCTTGCAGAGCCAGCAGATGTTTGATCCATCCACGGCACATCTGGTCCTCAACACACTCAATCCATTTCACTCAACTTCTCCTTTTTCGATTTTCATTGTTCCTCACAGTCCACTAAACTTCACATTCCCTTGCGGCCCACAAATATTCATTCACAATCGTTCATACTGCCCACTTAGTCATTTTAAACATATAGGCTTTTGTTTTTGTAAGTTAGAATTTGTATTGTTTTTGATTTGAATATTTGTCCTTCGTCGAACGTCTGTCATCTTTTTCCTTCTTCAAATGGATTATCAGAAACTCCAAACTCAGTGGCACAAGTCGGGGAACGAAAGCTGTCATCCTCATTGTAGTGGGCCCTGGGAGGGTCATACAGCGCTTAACAGCTTCATTGTTTCTTTTATTGTTGGAAACATAGAGGGTGTGGACTGCACAGGTCTCTGAATTCTGCAGTGTGACGTGACGAGAGGACTGTCAACTCCCTGTAACTCTCCATGCAACTTCCTTTAATAAATGTCAACTCTACGACCCGGCGGCAAAACCCTGGCAGGCTGGGTGGCCGTGTCAGCAGGCCGGTGAGCCGCACAATGTCTTGGCGTGGCCTCGGTGACATGGGGGAAGTGGAGCGAACCCGCTGCTCTGTTTGTTCAGAGAAGGGATGTAGGGCCACCTGGAGGCTCAGGTCCAGGATCACCAGACAAAAACATAACCTGTGCGCTTGTCTTTCAGATGTTGGGACAGATCGCACAACACAATAGAATAGTGTTTACAGGGAATGTGTCTAGAAAGAGTTTGTGTTAATGAAATGCTAGCCCTGACTGTGTTGTGCTGTGTTAATACCACTGTAGTCTTGTCCTGATTTAAGCCCATGTGTAATGCAATCTTCCTGTGTTTGGGTCTGGCCTAGTCTGGCTGTGCAGTGCAATGTTATTGATCCCTACAGCCTTGTGGTCTGCAGGGTTCCTGTCAGTAAACGCGATGAGCCGGAGCACCTTCCATTCCCCCTCTCTGCCCCGTGTAGCACTACAAGCTAAACAGCTATCACAGAAACTCAATACAGGCAGACCGGGGCCGCGAGTCGTCAGCTAGCAGCGATGCCCTGCAACGTCCCGCGAGGCTTCAGCTAAGTCAATTTAGCGTCAGTGTAGCATCTCACCTCGTAGAGCTGTTGCCAGCCTAATATGTCGCGCTAATATGTCTCTCCATATGAATTACAAGGCTGTGAGAGGAACCCAGATGCAATAAGTATGGATTAGCTAATGTCCAGGTTCTGTCTGAGTCGTGTTGGGATGGAGGGGGGAGCTAACGATAGTAATAGCTTCTAACAGGGTGTCTGGCTGTGGCTTGGAGGTGAGATGGGGGCGTACAGGCTTCAGGGACTTCTAAGGAGCTCTGGGAAATAAACTTCCCTCTCTGCCGCAGAAGAAAAGAGGAAGGGGTGAGGGAGATAACATTGAAAGAATGATTAGTGAAGAAGGGATGGAATGGAAAGAGTGCGATGGGTTGTTAATGCTATTTTTCTGACTATTGATCAACCTGCAGGGCTAAAGGTGTTTGGGTTAAAGGTCTTGAAACCCTCACCGTGTCTGCTGTTTGTCTGTGTGTTAATGTGTTAACCCATTGATCTGTATTGTACTTGTATAGCTGCCCTGTGTGTAGGCCAAAGCGCCTGACAGAGGAAGAGTGGGATGTTAGCAGAGCTTGGAAAGAGAAGAAAACAAAAAGGTGGGAGAAGAGGTGAGCGTGTGGTCAAACGGGGGCGTAATTAGGAACCTTGTTTCCCTTAAACTCTATATATTGATCAGAGATAATTCACATGCACCATATCTTCCCCTCAGCCAATGTGCTTTAATAATTCATGTTGCAGTATAACTCTTGTACATTGCTACCCAACACCCATTTACATGTACCTGTTTGTCTGATTAAAACCACTTTTAGTCTTTCCTCCGATGTCTTGGTAAACTACTATTGAAAACCCGTTTGATTGATAGCTGATCACTGAGAATGCTGGGAAATGTCTCATCCAATTCACTAACGTGCCTGCATTGTTCTCTGAAAGGAACTTCATTTTCCTCTTTTTGAAGAATATGAGGATAGACGAGAGCAGCTGTCTTCTTCGTTTTCATTCAATGAAATTATTGGAGCCTGGCCTTGGAATCTAGCGGACATAGTATCATATACTTAAAATGTATGTTTTTTTAAGTGCAGGACTTTAGGCCGACTAAAAATAAGTAGAAATGTTGGCTACTTTAGATGACTCGGTCACACGTTGGAAATTATAACCACAAAATGTGTCGCGTAAGAAGTAAAAAAGATTTTTCAGACAGTCTTATTACATATATATTCTAGAACGTATGCTGTTTTTTTTCTTATAAATAAACACACACACACACACACACACACACACACACACACACACACACACATCAAAGCAGCTCAGCGTAATGCCCAGCACTGAGCTAGGGGCACACTGGCCTACTCACTCAGCAGGCCATTGGCACACACTTCACATCTGCCTGCAGGGATTGCCAATGGCAAGCATGGCCCCTGTGTGTGTGTTTGTGTGTGTGTGTGTGTGTGTGTGCTGTAGGGGGAGGTCAGCGAAACAGCAGAGGGACTGTGTAATCCTCTGACATGCCTGTGGAAAAATACAAGGATCCCTCTGACAGTGGCTGAACTAAAGGCTCAGAGGACCAGTTAGTGTGTCCACAGGTTCATGTGTTCTGGCTGGACTGCAGGCTATGTGGCGATACAGACACATAAACACACACCACACGTACAAGTCATGCGCTGACACACGTCTAGACACAATTAAGAAGAATTGCATTGTTCATAGTCAGTCTCCTCACTGAGGTTTCTGGCTTGGTGACACCAATTCTTAAAAGGCTATGTCACTGGCAAGACTGTAATGTAGCCATGTAAGGTGCAGTCAACTAAAATGGCAAGCTGCATTGCTTTTGGCCCTACTCATACAGAAACACACACACACACACACACACACACAGGCGAGTACATTAACAGTTTGGTTTTGCAGTTGGAATGCATGAGGACAGGAGAAGAGTTTTGGCTCGGCCCTCTCTATACTTTGCATAATTGTATCTTACATTTCCTTTAGTCTGAAGGGATGTTGAATCCTAAACAGTGATGGGAACCGGGTCTGTTGATCATTAGGTTTTGGCAGAGTAACCTGCTGCCACATGTGAGAGAGAGGTAGCAATACTCAATAATGTGTGTGTATGCCAGTGCTTGTGTGTGTGTGTGTGTGTGTAAATGTCTTCATCTCCACAGTATGTGGCCCCTTGAGAAAAAAAACGGCATATAGAGGGCATTAAGCATATGAATTAGCCACAGGTCTAATGTGAGCTCTGTGAAACAATAAGCAACAAAACAATAGCAGACATTTCATCTTCTTATTGTCTAATCGCCCATCTGACTGCCTGTGTATTTCCCCTCTTAACCCTTGAGATACTTGCTAATGGCCCTCACAATGGAATTATTTACTACTCATGGCAGGGGGGCAAATGGGTCAAATTGTGTGATGGCGTGTGCGCGTGTGTGTGTGTGTGTGTGTGTGTCTGTGTTTGTGAGTGTGTGCACTTGTGCCCCTTGTAGCCAGAGTGAATGAAAGAGAATGATGGAGTCACTGAAGCACGCAGTGACTGAGAGAAGAGGAGAAAGGGAAGGGGGACTGAAGGAGGAGTACTGAGTGGTGCTTGCTAAAGTGAAAAATCATGCCATGGTGCAGAGGGGCCTGGTTTTGTCCACCGGGAGAAGTGACTACATCTATGCTGGCACTCAAGTGCTCTTAAATACTCTCTCTTTCGCTCTCCATCTCCGCCCCTTGCCTCCCTCTATCTATACCCCCCCCTCTCTTTCTTTCTTCACCGGTTCTCCCCAGGTCCAGTCCAGGTACAAATGGCTATTTGCTGTACAACTCCCCCAACATGTTTGTGCTTGTCCCTAACAGCGTGTAAAACACACAAAAAAAAGAGAAAACGGGCCCTTTCTGCTCGCCAGAACACAAAAGCCTCCTGGATGGAGATGTCAACGTGCTATTAGGAATGTCGGCGCAGGAAGCAGTCCCACCGCTTGGCTGTCAATAGTCTTTAATTCGGCATGGATCTGGGAACAGTCATTGTGTGAGTCTGCGTCGGTTAATCTGCATTCAAAACATCTCACCACAAAAGGTCAATCCTCATTAAAACATAAAGGAATTACATGAATTATGTTATTGTTTTTTGTGTGTGTCTGATCCTATTTGACTCCCTCATTAACAATTGCTATTAAATTGTCTGTAATATCGCAGCGACGGCCGTCATCAGAGGTGACAGACAAGGCGGAGAAAAAAAAAACCCCTCAAATGATCAATTCACAGTTTCCTACCCCGCTCAGCCCTAATTGTGCCGCGGCGAGACAAAGTGTTCACTTCTTGATTTAACGCGGCTAAATCAAGAAGTGAACACTTTGAGCGCCGCCGACATGAAGGCTGTCTGCGCGGGAGGAATCAACAGCGCTGCTAACTGTCACCTGGTGGGGTTAACCCTGCGGTTGCCAACACGTTCACAACGCAGATGAAACACAATAGCAGACAAGCCTTTCTCACACCTCCATTTACAGAAGCCTCTCTGTCAGCTGCGCCAACGTGTGTGTGTGTGTGTGTTTGTACAATACTGCATGCATCGTAGACATATTTCCCCCCTCTAATTAGCACGAGGGAGTCCTGGGGGCAATCAGAGCCGAGGTTAATGAGAGGAGGAAAGAGCGGAAGAGACGAGGTAGGGGTGCGGCAAGTAACGCGCAGCATGCTGCACTGGTGCTACAATATAATACTGCCTTCTTATCACGCTGTCACCCTGAAGGGGCATCATCCTTACAGCGCCCACATTGATGTTTGGGTGTGTGACATATCTCGTGTGTGTGTGTGTGTGTGTGTGAATGCAGGAGAGCAGCGGTGTGAGAGTTCGCCCTGATGATCCTTTCACCCATCCTTGTCTGGTATTATCTCTCCCTTCACGTCTCTTTCTCTCTGGAAGGCCCGAATGTGACAGCATGTTCCCCCATATCAGAGAGGATTTGTACACTGAGAGCGGGAGAGAGAGAGACGGAGCTGCCACAGCGGTCTTGGCATCTGTCTGTTCTCAATTGCCGTGTGGCGGCGCTGGAAGGAGGAAGGCAAAGTCTACCAGATGTCACTGCTGAACATTGCCCAGGCGTGTACAGTATCACCAGGACTGGAGTCACTGAGGCGTGGGAGGATTTTCATTTTTGTAATGAAAATCGAAAAAGATTTTATGTTTTTGAACAATATCCTCTGGATGGCTAATTCTTTGTATTTGTGCAAAGTTTTTTACCGGAGTATGTTTTACCTCAGATGGAAAGTTAATATTCTTGAGCATATACATCAATTGTTTTAAGAATACGCATATGGGGAGAGGAAGAGGGCTACGAGATGCAACAAAGATCCCGTGTTAAGGGACTTTGCTCCGCATACTGATCACAGTGCAACCCCAGAAAATTATTGTTTTCTGACATCCCTTTTTTCATAATTATATTATGGAAACATATCGCCAGATAAAAAGGCTTTCCTTTGTGGAGGTCTTTACAAATAAACTCGAAATGTGCTTTTATAAATGAAGCCCGACGATAAGAGTGGTGTCATCCTCCACTTCGAAAATTGCAAATCCACTCCTAGATTTGGTGATTACACAATAATTGATCTTTGTCTTCAGCCTCTCCCGGCACTCAAAAAAACATCTTTAATTGCCAAATTACTCCAAGAAGCCAATTGCCTTTATGTGCATCTCTTCCATTATTGTATTCCAGTCTCATGGTCTTGGTTCAAGCTCCTCTCTCTCTCTCTCTCTCTCTCTCTCTCTCTCTCTCTCTCTCTCTCTCTCTCTCTCTCTCTCTCTCTCTCTCTCTCTCTCTCTCTCTCCCTCTCTCGAGGTGACTTACTAGACTGAGTGGAGTGGGAATGGTGGCTCATGTGGCTGTCACTCCAAACATGATGTGATGGGGAGTAGGGACAGAGAAAAGAGCTTCCTGCATTATTAAAAAGAGTGCTGCCATTAGCGACATTTATACAGTAGAATGACCCGATCAAACCATAGCACAGATACACACAGACGCACACACACGCACACACACTCAGCCTCACCACTGTGGCCTAATAGCCTCGGCCGTTTTAAACATTTTTCCAGGAAGAAATGACAGGGATTATAGTTAATGTTGGCAATCTTTTCTAAAAAGCAACGTTTTCAGACATGTCCAGGTTCTGCTGGTGATATTGTATTTACATGTTGAGACTTGTGTCACAGTTACCCTTCATTTCATTTTCTCTCATCACTAAAAACAGAACATTGCTTAAAGATTAAAGATATTGGCTTCAGATGTACTTTATATTTTCCGTCTGTCACAAGTTCACATCACAAAAGGGAACACGAGTAATTTTCTTCCACGTCTCCGTGCACAGCAACTTCTTCCCGTTTTTAGTTCTCTGGCTTGTTTTTGTATCTCTCAACCGTTAACAATAATGCTCGGGGGCGAGCACAGATGTATGAAGTAACAGCTTCGCTGGGAGAAGAAAAAGATGAGCGGAAAAAAAGACAGAAGATGAGAGAAAGGGAAACAGACGGGTAACGCTGCTCACAAGCATCACTTGTCAATTTACAGCCGCTGCTCCCTGAACCGCACCGTATAAATTTCCAGTGTGACATCCGTTTCTACTGCTTCCAAGCCGACTGAGGCTCTGTCCCACCAGATCTCCTCCCCAGACACATACTTGGAAACCTTAAGTACAGACAAAGTGCCAGATGTAGTCTGCCTTTGCTTTTATTTTGTAATTTTTTCAGGTTTTGAAATGTTGACTTTTTTTTTCTGTGTTGGAATCACTACGGTGGAATGAGAATGGATGGGTTAATGTCTAAGAGGAGCGCCGCTGCAGTGTATTTGATGTGGCCGCTGCCATGCACACACAGAACACATGTGAGCGCACATCCACTCACACGCATACATGCAGGCACACACAGGAGTGTATGACAGTAAATCATGCTTGTGATGTGTGTGTGTGTGAGAGTGGGTTTAGGATGAAGAGATGGGCCAAAGAGCACCAGGGGATGTTGCGTATCTAACGGATAGAGACAGAGAAAGAGAGCAGGAAAAAGAGAGAGAGAGGAGCTTGGCACTGCTCATCTGTGAGTGATGGCAGTTCTTCAGGGTTGAGACATGGCCTCCCTTTAATCTCTCTATCCTTAGACATGAAAATGGAAGAAAAAGCAGAGAGGAGGGTGGCTGAGTGGACCAAAGCAGAAACCTTTGCTGGGTCTGGTGCCAGATTGATTTTTACTTTATATCGCTTTTATTTTAAGGCAGACAATAAAACTCACCTACCTGCTAACACGCACGGTAGATGGCAAAAACAGGAACGATGAGTTGTGACCCCCAGCGGATATGACGCTTGTCTTGACTGGTTTAGTGCCAGCACATGAATGTTTCATTGCTTTTTGAAGCACAGACTTGTAAGAAGTATACCTGACCCCGAGCAAGTCCATCTTAAAATTACACCCATATCAAAATAGCTTTAATGACTCTCGTTCTCGGAGTCTCTAACTCATATGAAACAAGGTGTAGGCTTCCTGGCCAAGAAAGGAATCTGCAAAGCAAACACGGCCTCGGAGGAGTATGAGCGGAGGTGCTTGCACTAATACAAGATTGCGTTATGAGTGCAACACCTGTTTCGACTTAAAAAGTAGAGGCCAGTAGCGAGATTAGCGAAACATGCCCATAAAGGGAGAAGGTGGCCGGGCCTACGCTCCGATAACAACAGACTCCTGCGTTTCGTTCAAAGAGCTGAAGGAACCGATGCGGTCATAATGCTGTGGAATTCATTCCAGTGCTACACAAAGGCGAACTTCTGTCACTCGGCCAGAGGAAAGTGCCTGAAACGCTCTATTTTTAGCTCTCAAATCACGCTGTGTTGAAAAGAGATTGGTTTTGTGTAGAATATAAACCTGTACGAAAAGCTCTTAAAACATTCATAAATGGCAAGTTGAATCATAGATGTCGCTACT